>CAWUFW010023477.1:0-75386 GCA_963921515.1 Calotriton arnoldi
ACACTGCATTGTCAAGCAAAAAAGGGGTGCAGAAAGAGGGAACAGGTGGGCGGACTGAGGCAAGAGAGGTGCAGAAAGAGGGACGAGGGGTGCAGAAAAAGGCAAGAGGGATGCAGAAATTTGGAACAGAGGTGCAGGAAGAAGCTAGAGCAGTGCAGAAAGAACCAACAGAGGTGCAGAAAGAGGCAAGAGAGGTACAGAAAGAGACAAGTGAAGTGCAGAACGAGACTAAAAGAGGTGCAGAAAGAACCAACAGAGGTGGAAAAAGAGGAAAGAGGGGTGCAGAAAGGGGTAGGAGAGCTGCTCAAAGAGGCAAGAGGGGTACGGACAGAGGCAGTAGGTTTGCAGAAAGAGGAAGAGAACTGTAGAAAGAAGCAACAGTGGTGCTGAAAGAGGCACAAAGGGTGCAGAAAGAGACAAGACAGGTGAAGAAATAAGGAACAGAGGTACAGAAAGAGGCAAGAGTGGTGCAAAAGAGGGAAGAGAGGTGTAGAAAGAGGCAAGAGAGTTGCACAAAGAGGGAAGAGGGATGCAGAAACAGGCAAAAGGGGTGCAGGAAGAAGCAAGTGAGGTGCAGAAAGAGGCAAGAGAGTTGCAGAAAGAGACAAGAGAGTTACAGAAAGAGGCAAGTTAAGTGCAGAAGGAGGCAAGAGAACTACAGAAAGAAGCAAGAGAGGTGCAGAAAGATTCAAGTGAGGTGCAGAAAGAAGCAAGATAAGTGAAGAAAGAAGCAACAGAAGTGCAGAAAGAGGGAAGAGGGGTGGAGAAAGAAGCAAGCCAGGTGCAGAAAGAAACAAAAGAAGTGCAGAAAGAAGCGAACAGAGGTGTAGAAAGAGGCAAGAGAGATGCAGAAAGAGGAGAGAGAAGTGCAGAAAGAAGCAAAAGAGGTGCTCAAAGAGGCAAGAGGGATGCAGAAAGAGGCAAGAGGGATGCAGAAAGAGGCAAGAGAAGTGCAGAAAGAAGCAACGGAGGTGCAGAAGGAGGCAGGAGAATTGCAGAAAGAGGCAAGAGAGTTGCAGAAACAGGCAAAAGAGGTACAGAAAGAGGGAAGACGAGTGCAGAAAGAGACAACAGGGGTGCAGAAAGAAGCATGACAGGCGCATAAAGAAGCATGGAAAGTGCAGAATGAAGCAACAGGGGTGCAGAAAGAGGCAAGAGAAGTGCAGAAAGAAGCAATAGAGGTGCATAAGTAGGCAATAGAACTGCAGAAAGAGGCAAGAGAATTGCAGAACCAGGCAAAAGGGGTACATAAAGAGGGAACAGAGTTGCAGACAGAGGCAAGAGAGGTGCAGAAACTGGTAAAAGGGGTGAAGAAAGAGGCAAGTGGGGTTCAGAAATTTGCAAGAGAGGTGCAGAAAGAAGCAAGAGCAGTGCAAAAAATAACCAACAGAGGTGCAAAAAGAGGCAAGTGATGTGCAGAAGGAGGCAAGAGAACTGCAGAAAGAGGCAATAGAGTTGCAGAAACAGGCAAAAGGGGTGCAGAAAGAGGGAACAGGTGGGCAGACTGAGGCAAGAGAGGTGCAGAAAGAGGGAAGAGGGTTGCAGAAAAAGGCAAGAGGGATGGAGAAATTTGGAACATAGGTGAAGGAAGAAGCCAGAGCAGTACAGAAAAAACCAACAGAGGTGCAGAAAGAGGCAAGAGGGGTAGAGAAAGAGGCAAGTGAAGTGCAGAACAAAGCATAAGAGGTGCAGAAAGAACCAACAGAGGTGGAAAAAGAGGCAAGAGGGGTGCAGAAAGGGGTAGGAGAGGTGCTCAAAGAGGCATGATGGGTACGGAAAGAGGCAGGAGGGGTGCAGATAGAGGAAGAGAACTGCAGAAAGAAGCAACAGAGGTGCTGAAAGAGGCACGAAGGGTGCAGAAAGAGACAAGAGAGGTGAAGAAAGAAGGAACAGAGGTACAGAAAGAGGCAAGAGAGGTGCAGAAAGAGGGAAGAGAGGTGTAGAAAGAGGCAAGAGAGTTGCACAAAGAGGGAAGAGGGGAGGGAAGAGTTGCAGAAACAGGCAAAAGAGGTGCAGAAAGGAGCAAGTGAGGTGCAGAAAGAGGCAAGAGAGGTGCAGAAAGAGGCAAGAGAGTTACAGAAAGAGGCAAGTGAAGTACAGACGGAGGCAAGAGAACTGCAGAAAGAGGCAAGAGAGGTGCAGAAAGAGGCAAATGAGGTGCAGAAAGAAGCAAGATAAGTGCAGAAAGAGGGAGGAGGGGTGGAGAGAGAGGCAAGAGCGGTATTGAAAGAAGCAAGACAGGTGGAGAAAGAAACAAAAGAAGTACAGAAAGAAGGAACAGAGGTGCAGAAAGAGGCAAGAGCGGTACAGAAAGAGGCAAGTGAAGTGCCAAATGAAGCAAAAGAGGTGCAGAAAGGACCAACAGAGGTGGAAATAGAGGCAAGAGGGGTGCAGAAAGGGGTAGGAGAGGTGCTCAAAGAGGCAAGAGGGATACAGAAAGAGGCAGGAGGGGTACAGAAAGAGGAAGAGAACTGCAGAAAGAAACAACAAAGGGGCTGCAAGAGGCACGAAGGGTGCAGAAAGAGACAAGACAGATGAAGAAAGAAGGAACAGAGGTACAGAAACAGGCAAAAGGGGTACAGAAAGAAGCAAGTGAGGTGCAGAAAGAGGCAAGAGAGGTGCAGAAAGAGGGAAGAGAGTTATAGAAAGAGGCAAGTGAAGTGCAGAAGGAGGCAAGAGAACTGCAGAAAGAGGCAAGAGAGGTGCAGAAAAAGGCAAGTGAGGTGCAGAAAAAGGCAAGATAAGGGCAGAAAGAAGCAACAGAAGTGCAGAATGAGGGAAGAGGGGTGGAGAGAGAGGCAAGAGGGATGCAGAAAGAAGCAAGACTGGTGCAGAAAGAAACAAAAGAAGTGCAGAAAGAAGGAACAGAGGTGCAGAAAGAGGCAAAAGAGGTGCAGAAAGAGGAGAGAGAAGTGCAGAAATAAGCAAAAGAGGTGTTCAAAGAGGCAAGAGGGATGCAGAAAGAGACAAGAGAGATGCAGCAAGAAGCAACAGAGGTGCAGAAGGAGGCAAGAGAACTGCAGAAAGAGGCAAGAGATTTGCAGAAACAGGCAAAAGAGGTACAGAAAGAGACAACAGGGGTGCAGAAAGAAGCAAGACAGGTGCAGAATAGAGCATGGAAAATGCAGAATGAAGCAACAATGGTGCGGAAAGAGGCAAAAGAAGTGCCGAAAGAAGCAAGTGAGGTGCAGAAAAAGGCAAGAGAGATGCAGAAAGAGGCGAGAGAGGTGCAGAAACAGGTAAGAGAAGTGCAGAAAGAGGCAAGAGAAGTGCAGAAAGAAGCAACAGAGGTGCAGAAGGAGGCAAGAGAACTGCAGAAAGAGTCAAGAGAGTTGCAGAAACAGGCAAAAGAGGTACAGAAAGATGGAACAGAGGTACATACAGAGGCAAGAGAGGTACAGAAACTGGTAAAAGGGGTGCAGAAAGAGGCAAGTGGGGTGCATAAATTTACAGGAGAGGTGCAGAAAAAAGCAAGAGCAGTGCAAAAGAACCAACAGAGGTGCAAAAAGAGGCAAGTGAAGTACAGACGGAGGCAAGAGAACTGCAGAAAGAGGCAAGAGAGGTGCAGAAAGAGGCAAATGAGGTGCAGAAAGAAGCAAGATAATTGCAGAAAGAGGCAACAGAAGTGCAGAAAGAGGGAGGAGGGGTGGAGAGAGAGGCAAGAGCGGTATAGAAAGAAGCAAGACAGGTGCAGAAAGAAACAAAAGAAGTACAGAAAGAAGGAACAGAGGTGCAGAAAGAGGCAAGAGAGTTGTAGAAAGAGGAGAGAGAAGTGCAGAAAGAAGCAAAAGAGGTGCTCAAAGAGGCAAGAGGGATGTAGAAATTGGCAAGAGAAGCGCATAAAGAAGCAACGGAGGTGCAGAAGGAGGCAAGAGAACTGCAGAAAGAGGCAAGAGAGTTACAGAAAGAGGCAAGAGAGCTGCAGAAAGAGGCAAGAGAGCTGCAGAAAGAAGCAAGATAAGTGCAGAAAGAAGCAACAGAAGCGCAGAAAGAGGGAAGAGGGGTGGAGAGAGAGGCAAGAGGGGTACAGAAAGAAGCAAGACAGGTGCAGAAAGAAACAAAAGAAGTGCAGAAAGAAGGAACAGAGGTAGAAAGAGGCAAAAAGGGTGCAGAAACAGGCAAGAGAGTTACAGAAAGAGGAAAGAGAGCTGCAGAAAGAGGCAAGAGAGGTGCTGAAGGAAGCAAGATAAGTGCAGAAAGAAGCAACAGAAGCGCAGAAAGAGGGAAGAGGGGTGGAGAGAGAGGCAAGAGGGGTGCAGAAAGAAGCAAGACAGGTGCAGAAAGAAACAAAAGAAGTGCAGAAAGAATGAACAGAGGTTCAGAAAGAGGCAAAAAGGGTGCCGAAAGACGTAAGAGGGGTACAGAACAAGGCAAGAGAGGTGCAGAAAGAGGGAAGAAGGGTACAGAAAGAGGCAAGAGGGGTACAGAAAGAAGCAAATGAGGTGCAGAAAGAGGCAACAGAGGTGCAGAAAGAGGCAAGAGAGGTGCAAAAAGAAGCATGGAAAGTGCAGAATGAAGCAACAGGGGTGCAGAAAGAGGCAAAAGAAGTGCAGAAAGAAGCAACAGAGGTGCAGAAGGAGGCAAGAGAACTGCAGAAAGAGGCAAGAGAGTTGCAGAAACAGGCAAAAGAGGTACAGAAAGAGGAAACAGAGGTGCAGTCAGAGGCAAGAGAGGTGCAGAAACTGGTAAATGGGGTGCAGAAAGAGGCAAGTTAGGTGCAGAAATTTGCAAGGGAGGTGCAGAAAGTAGCAAGAGCAGTGAAAAAGAACCAACAGAGGTGCAAAAAGAGGCAAGTGATGTGCAGAAGGAGTCAAGAGAACTGCAGAAAGAGGCAAGAGAGTTGCAGAAACAGGCAAAAGGGGTGCAGAAAGAGGGAACAGGTGGGCGGACTGAGGCAAGAGAGGTGCAGAAAGAGGGACGAGGGGTGCAGAAAAAGGCAAGAGGGATGCAGAAATTTGGAACAGAGGTGCAGGAAGAAGCTAGAGCAGTGCAGAAAGAACCAACAGAGGTGCAGAAAGAGGCAAGAGGGGTACAGAAAGAGACAAGTGAAGTGCAGAACGAACTAAAAGAGGTGCAGAAAGAACCAACAGAGGTGGAAAAAGAGGAAAGAGGGGTGCAGAAAGTGGTAGGAGAGCTGCTCAAAGAGGCAAGAGGGGTACGGACAGAGGCAGTAGGTTTGCAGAAAGAGGAAGAGAACTGTAGAAAGAAGCAACAGTGGTGCTGAAAGAGGCACAAAGGGTGCAGAAAGAGACAAGACAGGTGAAGAAATAAGGAACAGAGGTACAGAAAGAGGCAAGAGTGGTGCAAAAAGAGGGAAGAGAGGTGTAGAAAGAGGCAAGAGAGTTGCACAAAGAGGGAAGAGGGATGCAGAAACAGGCAAAAGGGGTGCAGAAAGAAGCAAGTGAGGTGCAGAAAGAGGCAAGAGAGTTGCAGAAAGAGACAAGAGAGTTACAGAAAGAGGCAAGTTAAGTGCAGAAGGAGGCAAGAGAACTACAGAAAGAAGCAAGAGAGGTGCAGAAAGATTCAAGTGAGGTGCAGAAAGAAGCAAGATAAGTGAAGAAAGAAGCAACAGAAGTGCAGAAAGAGGGAAGAGGGGTGGAGAAAGAAGCAAGCCAGGTGCAGAAAGAAACAAAAGAAGTGCAGAAAGAAGGAACAGAGGTGTAGAAAGAGGCAAGAGAGGTGCAGAAAGAGGAGAGAGAAGTGCAGAAAGAAGCAAAAGAGGTGCTCAAAGAGGCAAGAGGGATGCAGAAAGAGGCAAGAGGGATGCAGAAAGAGGCAAGAGAAGTGCAGAAAGAAGCAACGGAGGTGAAGAAGGAGGCAGGAGAATTGAAGAAAGAGGCAAGAGAGTTGCAGAAACAGGCAAAAGAGGTACAGAAAGAGGGAAGACGAGTGCAGAAAGAGACAACAGGGGTGCAGAAAGAAGCATGACAGGTGCATAAAGAAGCATGGAAAGTGCAGAATGAAGCAACAGGGGTGCAGAAAGAGGCAAGAGAAGTGCAGAAAGAAGCAATAGAGGTGCATAAGTAGGCAATAGAACTGCAGAAAGAGGCAAGAGAATTGCAGAACCAGGCAAAAGGGGTACATAAAGAGGGAACAGAGTTGCAGACAGAGGCAAGAGAGGTGCAGAAACTGGTAAAAGGGGTGAAGAAAGAGGCAAGTGGGGTTCAGAAATTTGCAAGAGAGGTGCAGAAAGAAGCAAGAGCAGTGCAAAAGAACCAACAGAGGTGCAAAAAGAGGCAAGTGAGGTGCAGAAGGAGGCAAGAGAACTGCAGAAAGAGGCAATAGAGTTGCAGAAACAGGCAAAAGGGGTGCAGAAAGAGGGAACAGGTGGGCAGACTGAGGCAAGAGAGGTGCAGAAAGAGGGAAGAGGGTTGCAGAAAAAGGCAAGAGGGATGGAGAAATTTGGAACATAGGTGAAGGAAGAAGCCAGAGCAGTACAGAAAAAACCAACAGAGGTGCAGAAAGAGGCAAGAGGGGTAGAGAAAGAGGCAAGTGAAGTGCAGAACAAAGCATAAGAGGTGCAGAAAGAACCAACAGAGGTGGAAAAAGAGGCAAGAGGGGTGCAGAAAGGGGTAGGAGAGGTGCTCAAAGAGGCATGATGGGTACGGAAAGAGGCAGGAGGGGTGCAGAAAGAGGAAGATAACTGCAGAAAGAAGCAACAGAGGTGCTGAAAGAGGCACGAAGGGTGCAGAAAGAGACAAGACAGGTGAAGAAAGAAGGAATGGAGGTACAGAAAGAGGCAAGAGTGGTGCAGAAAGAGGTAAGAGAGGTGTAGAAAGAGGCAAGAGAGTTGCACAAAGAGGTAAGAGGGGTGTAGAAATAGGCAAAAGGGGTGCAGAAAGAAGCAAGTGATGTGCAGAAAGATGCAAGAGAGGTGCAGAAAGAGGCAAGAGAGTTACAGAAAGAGGCAAGTAAAGTGCAGAAGGAGGCAAGAGAACTGCAGAAAGAAGCAGGAGAGGTGCAGAAAGAGGCAAGTGAGGTGCATAAAGAAGGAAGAGAAGTGCAGATAAAATTAACAGAGGTGCTGATAGAGGCTCAAAGGGAACAGAAAGTGCAAGAGAAGTGCAGAAAGAGGCAACAGAGGTACAGAAAGAGGCAAGAGAGGAGCAGAAACAGGCAGCAAAGGTGCAGAAAGAGGGAAAAGGGGTGCAGAAAGAGGCACAAGAGGTGCAGAAAGAGAAAAATGAGATGCAGAAAGAGGCAGGAGATCTGCCCAAAAACGCAACAGAGGTGCTGAAACTGGCAAGTGAGGTGCAGAAAGAGGCGAGAGATCTGTAGAAAAAAGCAACAGAGGTGCTGAAAGAGGCAAGTCAGCTGCAGAAAGAAGCAATAGAGGTGCAGAAAGAAGCAATAGAAGTGCAGAAAGAAACAACAGAGGTGTAGAAAGAGGCAAGAGGGGTGCAGAAAGAAGAGAGAGACGTGCAGAATGAAGCAAAAGAGGTGCTCAAAGAGGCAAGAGTGATGCAGAAAGAGGCAAGAGCAGTGCATAAAGAACCAAGAGAAGTACAGAAAGAAGCAACAGAGGTGCAGAATGAGGCACAAGGGTACAGAAAGGAGAAAGAGAAGTGCAGAAAGAAGCAATAGAGGTGCTGAAAGAGGCATGAAGGGTGCAGAAAGAGGCAAGAGAAGTGCAGAAAGAAGCAACAGAGGTACAAAAAGAGGCAAGAGTGGTACATAAGAGGGAAGAGAGGTATAAAAAGAGGCAAGAGAGTTGCACAAAGAGGGAAAACGGGTGCAGAAAGAGGCAAAAGGGGTGCAGAAACAGGCAAGAGAAGTACAGAAAGATGCAAGAGAATTGCTGAAAGAAGCAACAGAGGTGTAGACAGAAGCAAGAAAAGTGCAGAAAGAGGCAAGTGAGATGCATGAAACAGACAAGAAAGGTACAAAAAGAGGGAAGACGAGTGCAGAAAGAGACAACAGGGGTGCAGAAAGAGGCAAGACAGGTGCAGAAGAAAGAAGCATGGAAAGTGCAGAATGAAGCAATAGGGGTGCAGAAAGAGGCAAGAGAAGTGCAGAAAGAAGCAACAGAGGTGCAGAAGGAGGCAAGATAACTGCAGAAAGAGGCAAGAGAGTTGTAGAAACAGGCAAAAGAGGTACATAAAGAGACAACAGGGGTGCAGAAAGAAGCAAGACAGGTGCAGAAAGGAGCATGGAAAGTGCAGAATGAAGCAACAAGGGTGCAGAAAGAGGCAAGAGAAGTGCAGAAAGAAGCAAGTGAGGTGCAGAAAGAGGCAAGAGAGATGCTGAAAGAGGCAAGAGAGGTGTAGAAACAGGCAAGAGAAGTGCAGAAAGAGTCAAGAGAATTGCAGAAAGAAGCAACAGAGGTGCAGAAGGAGGCAAGAGAACTGCAGAAAGAAGCAAGTGAGGTGCAGAAAGAGGCAAGAGAGATGAAGAAAGAAGCAACAGAGGTGTAGAAAGAAACAAGAAAAGTACATAAAGAGGCAAGTGAGATGCAGAAACAGGCAAGAAAGGTACAGAAAGAGGGAAGACGAGTGCAGAAAGAGACAACGGGGTTGCAGAAAGAATCAAGACAGGTGCAGAAAGAAGCATGGAAAGTGCAGAATGAAGCAATAGGGGTGCAGTAAGAGGCAAGAGAAGTGCAGAAAGAAGAAACAGAGGTGCAGAAGGAGGCAAGAGAAGTGCAGAAAGAGGCAAGAGAGTTGCAGAAACAGGCAAAAGAGGTACAGAAAGAGGGAACAGAGGTGCAGACAGAGGCAAGAGAGGTACAGAAACTGATAAAAGGGGTGCAGAAAGAGGCAAGAGGGGTGCAGAAATTTGCAAGAGAGGTGCAGAAAGAGGCAAGAGATCTGTAGAAAATAGCAAGAGAGGTGCTGAAAGAGGCAGGTCAGCTGCAGAAAGAAGCAAGTGAGGTGCAGAAAGAAGCAATAGAAATGCAGAAAGAAGTAACAGAGGTGTAGAAAGAGGCAAGAGGGGCGCAGAAAGAAGAGAGAGACGTGCAGAATGAAGCAAAAGAGGTGCTCAAAGAGGCAAGAGGGATACAGAAAGAGACAAGTGCAGTGCATAAAGAACCAAGAGAAGTGCAGAAAGAAGCAACAGAGGTGCAGAAGGAGGCACGAGGGTGCAGAAAGAAGGAAGAGAAGTGCAGAAAGAAGAAATAGAGGTGCATAAGAGGGAAGAGAGGTGTAGAAAGAGGCAAGAGAGTTGCACAAAGAGGGAAGACGGTTGCAAAAAGAGGCAAAAGGGTGAAGAAACAGGCAAGAGAAGTGCAGAAAGAAGCAACAGACGTGTAGAAAGAAGCAAGAAAAGTGCAGAAAGAGGCAAGTGAGATGCATGAAACAGACAAGAAAGGTACAGAAAGAGGGAAGACGAGTGCAGAAAGAGACAACAGGGGTGCAGAAAGAAGCAAGACAGGTGCAGAAGAAAGAAGCATGGAAAGTGCAGAATGAAGCAATAGGGGTGCAGAAAGAGGCAAGAGAACTGCAGAAAGAGGCAAGAGAGTTGTAGAAACAGGCAAAAGAGGTACATAAAGAGACAACAGGGGTGCAGAAAGAAGCAAGACAGGTGCAGAAAGGAGCATGGAAAGTGCAGAATGAAGCAACAGGGGTGCAGAAAGAGGCAAGAGAAGTGCAGAAAGAAGCAAGTGAGGTGCAGAAAGAGACAACAGGGGTGCAGAAAGAGGCAAGACAGGTGCAGAAGAAAGAAGCATGGAAAGTGCAGAATGAAGCAATAGGGGTGCAGAAAGAGGCAAGAGAAGTGCAGAAAGAAGCAACAGAGGTGCAGAAGGAGGCAAGATAACTGCAGAAAGAGGCAAGAGAGTTGTAGAAACAGGCAAAAGAGGTACATAAAGAGACAACAGGGGTGCAGAAAGAAGCAAGACAGGTGCAGAAAGGAGCATGGAAAGTGCAGAATGAAGCAACAGGGGTGCAGAAAGAGGCAAGAGAAGTGCAGAAAGAAGCAAGTGAGGTGCAGAAAGAGGCAAGAGAGATGCAGAAAGAGGCAAGAGAGGTGTAGAAACAGGCAAGAGAAGTGCAGAAAGAGTCAAGAGAATTGCAGAAAGAAGCAACAGAGGTGCAGAAGGAGGCAAGAGAACTGCAGAAAGAAGCAAGTGAGGTGCAGAAAGAGGCAAGAGAGATGAAGAAAGAAGCAACAGAGGTGTAGAAAGAAGCAAGAAAAGTACATAAAGAGGCAAGTGAGATGCAGAAACAGGCAAGAAAGGTACAGAAAGAGGGAAGACGAGTGCAGAAAGAGACAACGGGGTTGCAGAAAGAATCAAGACAGGTGCAGAAAGAAGCATGGAAAGTGCAGAATGAAGCAATAGGGGTGCAGTAAGAGGCAAGAGAAGTGCAGAAAGAAGAAACAGAGGTGCAGAAGGAGGCAAGAGAAGTGCAGAAAGAGGCAAGAGAGTTGCAGAAACAGGCAAAAGAGGTACAGAAAGAGGGAACAGAGGTGCAGACAGAGGCAAGAGAGGTACAGAAACTGATAAAAGGGGTGCAGAAAGAGGCAAGAGGGGTGCAGAAATTTGCAAGAGAGGTGCAGAAAGAGGCAAGAGATCTGTAGAAAATAGCAAGAGAGGTGCTGAAAGAGGCAGGTCAGCTGCAGAAAGAAGCAAGTGAGGTGCAGAAAGAAGCAATAGAAATGCAGAAAGAAGTAACAGAGGTGTAGAAAGAGGCAAGAGGGGTGCAGAAAGAAGAGAGAGACGTGCAGAATGAAGCAAAAGAGGTGCTCAAAGAGGCAAGAGGGATACAGAAAGAGACAAGTGCAGTGCATAAAGAACCAAGAGAAGTGCAGAAAGAAGCAACAGAGGTGCAGAAGGAGGCACGAGGGTGCAGAAAGAAGGAAGAGAAGTGCAGAAAGAAGAAATAGAGGTGCATAAGAGGGAAGAGAGGTGTAGAAAGAGGCAAGAGAGTTGCACAAAGAGGGAAGACGGTTGCAAAAAGAGGCAAAAGGGTGAAGAAACAGGCAAGAGAAGTGCAGAAAGAAGCAACAGACATGTAGAAAGAAGCAAGAAAAGTGCAGAAAGAGGCAAGTGAGATGCATGAAACAGACAAGAAAGGTACAGAAAGAGGGAAGACGAGTGCAGAAAGAGACAACAGGGGTGCAGAAAGAAGCAAGACAGGTGCAGAAGAAAGAAGCATGGAAAGTGCAGAATGAAGCAATAGGGGTGCAGAAAGAGGCAAGAGAACTGCAGAAAGAGGCAAGAGAGTTGTAGAAACAGGCAAAAGAGGTACAGAAAGAGACAACATGGGTGCAGAAAGAAGCAAGACAGGTGCAGAAAGGAGCATGGAAAGTGCAGAATGAAGCAACAGGGGTGCAGAAAGAGGCAAGAGAAGTGCAGAAAGAAGCAAGTGAGGTGCAGAAAGAGGCAAGAGAGATGCAGAAAGAGGCAAGAGAGGTGTAGAAACAGGCAAGTGAAGTGCAGAAAGAGGCAAGAGAATTGCAGAAAGAAGCAACAGAGGTGTAGAAAGAAGCAAGAAAAGTGCAGAAAGAGGCAAGTGAGATGCAGATACAGGCAAGAAAGGTAGAGAAAGAGGGAAGACGAGTGCAGAAAGAGACAACAGGGGTGCAGAAAGAAGCAAGAGAGGTGCAAAAAGAAGCATGGAAAGTGCAGAATGAAGCAACAGGGGTGCAGAAAGAGGCAAGAGAAGTGCAGAAAGAAGTACCAGAGGTGCAGAAGGAGGCAAGAGAACTGCAGAAAGAGTCAAGAGAGTTGCAGAAACAGGCAAAAGAGGTACAGAAAGAGGGAACAGAGGTGCAGACAGAGGCAATAAAGGTACAGAAACTGATAAAAGGGGTGCAGAAAGAGGCAAGAGCGGTGTAGAAATTTGCAAGAGAGATGCAGAAAGTAGCAAGAGCAGTGTAAGAGAACCAACAGAGGTGCAAAAAGAGGCAAGGCAGGTACAGAAGGAGGCTAGAAAACTGCAGAAAGAGGCAAGAGAGTTGCAGAAACAGGCAAAAGGTGTGCAGAAAGAGGGAACAGGTGGGCTGACTGAGGCAAGAGAGGTGCAGAAAGAGGGAAGAGGGGTGCAGAAAGAGGCAAGTGAAGTGAATAACAAAGCAAAAGAGGTGCAGAAAGAACCAACAGAGGTGGAAAAAGAGGCAAGAGGGGTGCAGAAAGAGGTAGGAGAGGTACTCTAAGAGGCAAGAGGGGTACGGAAAGAGGCAGGAGGGGTGCAGAAAGAGGAAGAGAACTGCAGAAAGAAGCAACAGAGGTGCTGAAAGAGGTGCGAAGGGTGCAGAAAGAGACAAGACAGGTGAACAAAGAAGGAACAGAGGTACAGAAAGAGGCAAGAGTGTTGCAGAAAGAGGGAAGAGAGGTGCAGCAACAGGCAAAGGAGGTGCATAAAGAAGCAAGTGAGGTGCAGGAAGAGGCAAGAGATGTGCAGAAAGAAGCAAGTGAAGTGCAGAAATAGGCAAGAGAACTGCAGAAAGAGGCAAGTGCAGAAAGAGGCAAGTGAGATACAGAAAGAATTCAGTGCAGTGCAGAAAGAACCAACAGAGGTGCAGAAAGAGGCAAGAGGGGTACAGAAAGAGGCAAGTGAAGTGAATAATGAGGCAAAAGAGGTGCGGAAAGAACCAACAGAGGTGGAAAAATAGGCAAGAGGGGTGTAGAAATAGGTAGGAGAGGTGCTCTAAGAGGGAAGAGGGGTACGGAAAGAGGCAGGAGGGGTGCAGAAAGAAGAGAGCTGCAGAAAGAAGCAACAGAGGTGCTGAAAGAGGAGCGAAGGGTGCAGAAAGAGACAAGACAGGTGAAGAAAGAAGGAACAGAGGCCCAGAAAGAAGCAAGAGTGGTGCAGAAAGAGGGAAGAGAGGTGTAGAAAGAGGCAAGAGAGTTGCACAAAGAGGGAACGGGGTGCAGAAACAGGCAAAAGAGGTGCAGAAAGAAGCAAGTGAGGTGCAGAAAGAGGCAAGAGAGGTGCAGAAAGAGGCAAGTGAAGTGCAGACGGAGGCAAGAGAACTGCAGAAAGAAGCAACAGAGGTGCAGAAAGAGGCAAGTGAGGTGCAGAAAGAAGCAAGATAACTGCAGAAAGAAGCAACAGATGTGCAGAAAGAGGGAAGAGGGGTGGAGAGAGAGGCAAGAGGGGTGCAGAAAGAAGCAAGACGGGTGCAGAAAGAAACAAAAGAAGTGCAGAAAGAAGGAACAGAGGTGCAGAAAGAGGCAAGAGAGGTGCAGAAAGAGGAAAGAAGAGTGTAGAAAGAAGCAAAAGAGGTGCTCAAAGAGGCAAGAGGGATGCAGAAAGAGGCAAGAGAAGTGTAGAAAGAAGCAAGTGAGGTGCAGAAAGAGGCAAGAGAGGTGCAGAAATAGGAAAGAGAAGTGAAGAAAGAGGCAAGAGAATTGCAGAAAGAAGAAACAGATGTGTAGAAAGAAGCAAGAAAAGTGCAGAAAGAGGCAAGTGAGATGCAGAAACAGGCAAGAAAGGTACAGCAAGAGAGAAGACGAGTGCAGAAAGAGACAACAGGGGTGCAGAAAGAATCAAGACAGGTGCATAAAGGAGCATGGATAGTGCAGAATGAAGCAACAGGGGTGCAGAACGAGGCAAGAGAAGTGCAGAAAGAAACAGAGGTGCAGAAGGAGGCGAGAGAACTGCAGAAAGAGGCAAGAGAGTTGCAGAAACAGGCAAAAGAGGTACAGAAAGAGGGACCAGAGGTGCAGACAGAGGTAAGAGAGGTGCAGACACTGGTAATAGGGGTGCAGAAAGAGGCAAGATAAGTGCAGAAAGTAGCAACAGAAGTGCAGAAAGAGGGAAGAGGGGTGGAGAGAGAGGCAAGAGGGGTGCATAAAGAAGTAAGACAGGTGCAGAAAGTAACAAAAGAAGTGCAGAAAAAAGGAACAGAGGTGCAGAAAAAGACAAGAGAGGTGCAGAAAGAGGAGAGAGAAGTGCAGAAAGAAGCAAAAGAGGTGCTCAAAGAGTCAAGAGGGATGCAGAAAGAGGCAAGAGAAGTGCAGAAAGAAGAAACAGAGGTGCAGAAGGAGGCAAGAGAAATGCAGAAAGAGGCAAAAGAGTTGCAGAAAGAGACAACAGGGGTGCAGAAAGAAGCAAGATAGGTGCAGAAAGGAGCATGGAAAGTGCAGAATGAAGAAACCGGGGCACAGAAAGAGGCAACGGGGTGCAGAAAGAAGCAAGATAGATGCAGAAAGAAGCATGGAAAGTACAGAATGAAGCAACATGGGTGCAGGAAGAGGCAAGAGAAGTGCAGAAAGAAGCAACAGAGGTGCAGAAGGAGGCAAGAGAAGTGCAGAAAGAGGCAAGAGAGTTGCAGAAACATGCAAAAGAGGTACAGAAAGAGGGAACAGAGGTGCAGACAGAGGCAAGAGAGGTACAGAAACTGATAAAAGGGATGCAGAAAGAGGCAAGAGGGGTGCAGAAATTTGCAAGAGAGATGCAGAAAGAATCAAGAGCAGTGCAAGAGAACCAACAGAGGTGCAAAAAGAGGCAAGTGAGGTATAGAAGGAGGCAAGAAAACTGCAGAAAGAGGCAAGAGAGTTGCAGAAACAGGCAAATGGGGTACAGAAAGAGGGAACAGGTGGGCAGACTGAGGCAAGAGAGGTGCAGAAAGAGGGAAGAGGGGTGCAGAAAGAGGCAAGTGAAGTGAATAACGAAGGAAAAGAGGTGCAGAAAGAACCAAAAGAGGTGGAAAAAGAGGCAAGTGGGGTGCAGAAAGAGGTAGGAGAGGTGCTCTAAGAGGCAAGAGGGGTACGGAAAGAGGCAGGAGGGGTGCAGAAAGAGGAAGAGAACTGCAGAAAGAAGCAACAGAGGTGCTGAAAGAGGCGCGAAGGGTGCAGAAAGAGACAAGACAGGTGAACAAAGAAGGAACAGAGGTACAGAAAGAGGCAAGAGTGGTGCATAAAGAAGTAAGAGAGGTGCAGAAACAGGCAAAGGAGGTGCAGAAAGAAGCAAGTGAGTTGCAGAAAGAGGCAAGAGAGGTGCAGAAAGAAGCAAGTGAAGTGCAGACGGAGGCAAGAGAACTGCAGAAAGAGGCAAGAGAGGTGTAGAAAGAGGCAAATGAGGTACAGAAAGAATCCAGTGCAGTGCAGAAAGAACCAACAGAGGTGCAGAAAGAGGCAAGAGGGGTACAGAAAGAGGCAAGTTGTGAGAAGTTGGCCTGGTATATGCTGTTCACTAGTTAAAGTGGACACCTTGCACCAGTACAATTCGACTCTTATGGTAGATAGGTTTAAGACAACCTTTATAGAAAGCTATCCTAGTGGTAGCTGTGGAGAGCAGCCTTCAGGCTAAGTCTTGAAGGAATGTAAAGCAGCTTGTTTTACCACACAATCTCTTGAATCACCAAAAGAAAAGACACCACACAGGTATATATATCAAATATATATGTATTTATTAATAAACAACTCTCTACTAATCTCTTTATGAGATTAGAAGTCAGGAACATATGTACAAGTCAATTGTTATCAAAATAAGTTAGCACAGTAAATATCACAATCTTATCTTGGCTAGACTGGGGTCTAGGGCACATAGAATCGAGGGACCCCCAGAGAACCACCCAAGGTAGTTGTAGGAGACCCACAGGGGACGGACGCGGTGTTCAGACACTGGTGCGAGTCCTGTACGAGTCTATGCAAAAGGACGCGATTGAGTTATCAATGTTACAGGCCCTTGGCGTGTTCGAGGCGAACACACCGATCGGTCAGTACGAGTCGAAGGACGCGGATACTGGTAGAGTTACAAGGGAGTTGGACGCGATGTGTCTAACACAGACGCGAACCCTGTACGAGCCAGTGCGAGAATCACACGGGGAAAATAGGAGTTTTAGGATACTTCGGGAGAACCTACAAGCAAGTCACTTACAGGGTAAGTAGTTCTAGGGCCCACACCCACAGGAGCACTGTAGTGCTGAAGTTACCTCACCCAGGGAAGCCGGGTGCTTAGGTGTCCTTTGGTGTCGGGTCGCAGCATCGTTTTCAATGGCGAACAAAGAAGATGTGCTGCTTGTGATGTCCAAGGAAGTGTCCGGGGTAATCCAAGCCTGGATTCAGAAGAAGGAAGACCTGAAAGCAGAGGGGACAGTGTTCAAAGTCACTTGGCAGTGACTCGGGGCAAGGAAGATGGATGCCCACCGTCGTCGCAGGATTCAGGTCGGTCACGGGTGCCTTCACTCTTCAGCCACGAGGTGTCGACGACAACCAGGAGCTGGATTTGGCGTGTGCCACAATATCTGCAGCTTACTGTGGTGTCGGCAACTCGATTGGAGCAAACAAGCCTTGGTAACAACAAGTCTTGTGGAAAGTGTGAAAAGGCAATGGCGCAGACCAGCAAGGTCTGAGGGACTCACCCAGCAAGGGTAAGTCAGGGCAGGCCTGGAGGAACCAGGGGAGCCCTTTGGTTTCTTAGAAAAGTCTTCAGGGGACCCACGAGCCAGCTGGCAAGGGATTGAGAAGATGCCTCGGGAGGATTCCTTCAACAGGGGCCCACGGTCACTCGAGATGGTGTAGGCCTCTGATCTTCAGAGAGATTCCTGCTGGAGGCTGGGACCACAAGTGGCCCAAAGCACAGGTTCTTAGAACGTTGTGAAGGGGTTGCACTTGACAATAGTGCACGGTACCCCGGGATCATGGTTCCTCATCACTCTTGGGGTCCACTGGCCTCAGCTTCGCTGGGGACTCACGATGGCCTTTGAGAAGTCAGGAAATCTACTTCTGGGGCTGCAGGGACTTCGGACTCCAGTGGGAGCAGCATAGTTTGCAACTGTTGTTGTAGTTTTTGGTGCCTGCCAAGCAGGGGAGTCACTCCTTGACTCCAAGGGAGATTCTTCAGTCTTCCAAAGGTAGTGGAACGTCGAAGGTCCAGGATTCTTCTTCAGAGCGTCGTCCAGGGAGATCTGGGGTGCAATGCACAGGTTCCCCCTCTTATACTAAAAGAAAGGGAGGGACTAGCTCTATGACCCCACCTATGGGAGGGTCAAGGGAGTGGGTGGCTACACCCACTTCCCTTTGTCCAGTTTCGCGCCAGAGCAGGGGCAGGTAGCCCCTGAGCCGGTTTGAACTGACATATGCACAGAGGAGCCTTCTGCTCCCCCAGTGCAGGACTTCAAAGCACTCTAAGAGTGCACCCACCCAGCCCCAATACACTAAACCCTGTCTGGGAGGTGGTTACACCTCCCTGTGACAGGATACCTTTTGTTGGGCTTCCTCCACTGCGAGTTTCGGTCATCAGCAGGAAGGCAGCCCAGTGTCTGTGACTGGTGGCATCCATTTTGTGATGCCAGGGCTCTTCAGGATTCTACTGCGTTTCCACAGTAGGTACATGTCTATCCCTCTAGAAGGGTGGAATGATACCCCCGCTGCCAGGACTGGCGGGGGGGTAGTATTCCAAGATGTTTCACACCAAACACGACGTGTTTTGATGCAGCCATACCAAAGTTAGCATTTTACCGCAAGGATATAATGCACTTAAGAGTATATGGTTTAACCGCATCCACAAACAGCACCAGAGAATGGACTCTGAGAGCTGCAGAGGGGCCCTGCTCAGGCAGAGGCACCCCCTCACATAGAAGCCAAGCACCCTGCCCTCAGGATTGATAGGGCCTGCCTTAGGGGTGACTGATAGGTTTATATGTGTGTGCTGGAGAGGTATAGGGAACCTATATCTCAGTGAGGAATGCTAGCACCACCTCACCCAGGCTGCAGTAGCAGGCCTGTGGTGTCAGATTTAGTCTGCTTCCCAGGGGTGGCATAATACATGCTGCAGCCCCTGGTAGGCCTGTGAAGTACCTATGCCCTTGGTACCTAAGGTACCATATACTAGGGACTCATAAGGTACCACAGTATCCAATCACTAGTGCTCCTAGAGTGCACTCCAAGTCGTTTAGAGAGAACAGAGAGGCTGGGGCCCTGATTGGCAGGGACCCAGCCAGACTATAGCCAGAAACCAGTGTAAACATCAGAAAAAAAGTGGGGGCAACATAAGAGGCAGATCCTACTCTCCTACACAAGTGAAGTGAATAACGAAGCAAAAGAGGTGCGGAAAGAACCAACAGAGGTGGAAAAATAGGCAAGAGGGGTGCAGAAAGAGGTAGGAGAGGTGCTCTAAGAGGGAAGAGGGGTACGGAAAGAGGCAGGAGTGGTGCAGAAAGAAGAGAGCTGCAGAAAGAAGCAACAGAGGTGCTGAAAGAGGCGTGAAGGGTGCAGAAAGAGATAAGACAGGTGAAGAAAGAAGGAACAGAGGTACAGAAAGAGGCAAGAGTGGTGCAGAAAGAGGGAAGAGAGGTGTAGAAAGAGGCAAGAGAGTTGCACAAAGAGGGAAGAGGGGTGCAGAAACAGGCAAAAGAGGTGCAGAAAGAAGCAAGTGAGGTGCAGAAAGAGGCAAGAGAGGTGCAGAAAGAGGCTAGTGAAGTGCAGACGGAGGCAAGAGAACTGCAGAAAGAAGCAACAGAGGTGCAGAAAGAGGCAAGTGAGGTACAGGAAAAAGCAAGATAGCTGCAGAAAGAAGCAACAGAAGTGCAGAAAGAGGGAAGAGGGGTGGAGAGAGAGGCAAGAGGGGTGCAGAAAGAAGCAAGACGGGTGCAGAAACAAACAAAAGAAGTGAAGAAAGAAGGAACAGAGGTGCAGAAAGAGGCAAGAGAGGTGCAGAAAGAGGAAAGAGAAGTGCAGAAAGAAGCAAAAGAGGTGCTCAAAGAGGCAAGAGGGATGCAGAAAGAGGCAAGAGAAGTGCAGAAATAAAAAACAGAGGTGCAGAAGGAGGCAAGAGAACTGCAGAAAGAGGCAAGAGAGTTGGAGAAATAGGCAAAAGAGGTACAGAAAGAGACAACAGGGGTGCAGATAGAAGCAATACAGGTGCATAAAGGAGCATGGAAAGTGCAGAATGAAGCAACAGGGGTGCCGAAAGAGGCAGGAGAAGTGCAGAAAGAAGCAAGTGAGGTGCAGAAAGAGGCAAGAGAGATGCAGAGAGAGGCAAGAGAGGTGCAGAAACAGGCAAGAGAAGTGCAGAAAGAGGCAAGAGAATTGCAGAAAGAAGCAACAGTGGTGTAGAAAGAAGCAAGAAAAGTGCATAAAGAGGCAAGTGAGGTGCAGAAACAGGCAAGAAAGGTACAGAAAGAGGGAAGACGAGTGCAGAAAGAGACAACAGGGATGCAGAAAGAAGCAAGACAGTTGAAGAAAGAAGCATGGAAAGTGCAGAATGAAGCAACAGGCATGCAGAAAGAAGTAAGACAGTTGCAGAAAGAAGCATGGAAAGTACAGAATGAAGCAACAGGGGTGCAGAAAGAGGCAAGAGAACTGCAGAAAGAAGCAACAGAGGTGCAGAAGGAGGCAAGAGAACTGCAGAAAGAGGCAAGAGAGTTGCAGAAACAGGCAAAAGAGGTACAGAAAGAAGGAACAGAGGTGGAGACAGAGGCAAGAGAAGTGCAGAAACTGGTAAATGGGATGCAGAAAGAGGCAAGAGGGGTGCAGAAATTTGCAAGAGAGGTGCAGAAAGAAGCAAGAGCAGTGCAAATGAACCAACAGAGGTACAAAAAGAGGCAAGTGAGGTACGGAAAGAGGCAAGAGAACTGCAGAAAAAGGCAAGAGAGTTGCAGAAACAGGCAAAAGGGGTGCAGAAAGAGAAAACAGGTAGGCAGACTGAGACAAGAGAGGTGCAGAAAGAGGGAAGAGGGGTGCAGAAAAAGGCAAGAGGGATGCAGAAATGTGAAACAGAGGTGCAGAAAGAAGCCAGAGCAGTGCAGAAAAAAACAACAGAGGTGCAGAAAGAGGCAAGAGCGGTACAGAAAGAGGCAAGTGAAGTGCCAAACGAAGCAAAAGAGGTGCAGAAAGGACCAACAGAGGTGGAAAAAGAGGCAAGAGGGGTGCAGAAAGGGGTAGGAGAGGTGCTCAAAGAGGCAAGAGGGATACAGAAAGAGGCAGGAGGGGTACAGAAAGAGGAAGAGAACTGCAGAAAGAAACAACAAAGGGGCTGAAAGAAGCACGAAGGGTGCAGAAAGAGACAAGACAGATGAAGAAAGAAGGAACAGAGGTACAGAAACAGGCAAAAGGGGTACAGAAAGAAGCAAGTGAGGTGCAGACAGAGGCAAGAGAGGTGCAGAAAGAGGGAAGAGAGTTATAGAAAGAGGCAAGTGAAGTGCAGAGGGAGGCAAGAGAACTGCAGAAAGAGGCAAGAGAGGTGCAGAAAAAGGCAAGTGAGGTGCAGAAAAAGGCAAGATAAATGCAGAAGGAAGCAACAGAAGTGCAGAAAGAGGGAAGAGGGGTGGAGAGAGAGGCAAGAGGGATGCAGAAAGAAGCAAGACTGGTGCAGAAACAAACAAAAGAAGTGCAGAAAGAAGGAACAGAGGTGCAGAAAGAGGCAAGAGAGGTGCAGAAAGAGGAGAGAGAAGTGCAGAAATAAGCAAAAGAGGTGTTCAAAGAGGCAAGAGGGATGCAGAAAGAGACAAGAGAGATGCAGCAAGAAGCAACAGAGGTGCAGAAGGAGGCAAGAGGACTGCAGAAAGAGGCAAGAGAGTTGCAGAAACAGGCAAAAGAGGTACAGAAAGAGACAACAGGGGTGCAGAAAGAAGCAAGACAGGTGCAGAATAGAGCATGGAAAGTGCAGAATGAAGCAACAATGGTGCGGAAAGAGGCAAAAGAAGTGCAGAAAGAAGCAACTGAGGTGCAGAAAAAGGCAAGAGAGATGCAGAAAGAGGCGAGAGAGGTGCAGAAACAGGTAAGAGAAGTGCAGAAAGAGGCAAGAGAAGTGCAGAAAGAAGCAACAGAGGTGCAGAAGGAGGCAAGAGAACTGCAGAAAGAGTCAAGAGAGTTGCAGAAACAGGCAAAAGAGGTACAGAAAGATGGAACAGAGGTACAGACAGAGGCAAAAGAGGTACAGAAACTGGTAAAAGGGGTGCAGAAAGAGGCAAGTGGGGTGCATAAATTTGCAGGAGAGGTGCAGAAAAAAGCAAGAGCAGTGCAAAAGAACCAACAGAGGTGCAAAAAGAGGCAAGTGATGTGCAGAAGTGAGGCAAGAGAACTGCAGAAAGAGGCAAGAGAGTTGAAGAAACAGGCAAAAGGGGTACAGAAAGAGGGAACAGGTGGGCAGACTGAGGCAAAAGACGTGCAGAAAGAAGGAAATGGGGTGCAGAAAAAGGCAAGAGGGATGCAGAAATTTGGAACAGAGGAGCAGGAATTATCCAGAGCAGTGCAGAAAGAAGCAACAGAAGGTCAGAAAGAGGGAAGAGGGGTGGAGAGAGAGGCAAGAGGGGTGCAGGAAGAAGCAAGACAGGTACAGAAAGAAACAAAAGAAGTGCAGAAAGTAGGAACAGAGGTGCAGAAAGAAGCAAGACAGGTGCAGAAAGAGGCAAGAGAGTTGCAGAAACAGGCAAAAGAGGTACCGAAAGAGACCACGGGGTGCAGAAAGAAGCAAGACAGGTTCAGAAAGGAGCATGGAAAGTGCAGAATGAAGCAACAGGGGTGCAGAAAGAGGCAAGAGGTGCAGAAAGAGGCAAGAGAGATGCATAAAGAGGCAAGAGAGGTGCAGAAACATGCTAGAGAAGTGCAGAAAGAGGCAAGAGAATTGCAAAAAAAAGCAACAGAGGTGTAGAAAGAAGCAAGAAAAGTGCAGAAAGAGGCAAGTGAGATGCAGAAACAGACAAGAAAGGTACAGAAAGAGGGAAGACGAGTGCAGAAAGAGACAACAGGGGTGCAGAAAGAAGCATGACAGGTGCATAAAGAAGCATGGAAAGTGCAGAATGAAGCAACAGGGGTGCAGAAAGAGGCAAGAGAAGTACAGAAAGAAGCAATAGAGGTGCATAAGGATGCAATAGAACTGCAGAAAGAGGCAAGAGAATTGCAGAACCAGGCAAAAGGGGTACATAAAGAGGGAACAGAGTTGCAGACAGAGGCAAGAGAGGTGCAGAAACTGGTAAAAGGGGTGAAGAAAGAGGCAAGTGGGGTTCAGAAATTTGCAAGAGAGGTGCAGAAAGAAGCAAGAGCAGTGCAAAAAATAACCAACAGAGGTGCAAAAATAGGCAAATGATGTGCAGAAGGAGGCAAGAGAACTGCAGAAAGAGGCAATAGAGTTGCAGAAACAGGCAAAAGGGGTGCAGAAAGAGGGAACAGGTGGGCAGACTGAGGCAAGAGAGGTGTAGAAAGAGGGAAGAGGGGTGAAGAAAAAGGCAAGAGGGATGCAGAAATTTGGAACATAGGTGAAGGAAGAAGCCAGAGCAGTACAGAAAAAACCAACAGAGGTGCAGAAAGAGGCAAGAGGGGTACAGAAAGAGGCAAGTGAAGTGCATAACAAAGCATAAGAGGTGCAGAAAGAACCAACAGAGGTGGAAAAAGAGGCAAGAGGGGTGCAGAAAGGGGTAGGAGAGGTGCTCAAAGAGGCATGATGGGTACGGAAAGAGGCAGGAGGGGTGCAGAAAGAGGAAGAGAACTGAAGAAAGAAGCAACAGAGGTGCTGAAAGAGGCACGAAGGGTGCAGAAAGAGACAAAACAGGTGAAGAAAGAAGGAATGGAGGTACAGAAAGAGGCAAGAGTGGTGCAGAAAGAGGGAAGAGAGGTGTAGAAAGAGGCAAGAGAGTTGCACAAAGAGGGAAGAGGGGTGCAGAAACAGGCAAAAGGGGTGCAGAAAGAAGCAAGTGATGTGCAGAAAGAGGCAAGAGAGGTGCAGAAAGAGGCAAGAGAGTTACAGAAAGAGGCAAGTGAAGTGCAGAAGGAGGCAAGAGAACTGCAGAAAGAAGCAGGAGAGGTGCAGAAAGAGGCAAGTGAGGTGCAGAAAGAAACAAGATAAGTGCAGAAAGAAGCAACAGGAGTGCAGAAAGAGGGAAGAGGGGCAGAGAGAGAGGCAAGAGGGGTGCAGAAAGAAGCAAGACAGGTGCAGAAAGAAACAAAAGAAGTGAAGAAAGAAGGAACAGAGGTTCAGAAAGAGGCAAAAAGGGTGCAGAAAGATGTAAGAGGGGTACAGAACAAGGCAAGAGAGGTGCAGGAAGAGGGAAGAAGGGTGCAGCAAGAGGCAAGAGGGATACAGAAAGAAGCAAATGAGGTGCAGAAGGAGTCAACAGAGGTGCAGAAAGATGCAACAGAAGTGCAGAAAGTAGGAGTGATTTGCAGAAAGAGGCAAGAGAAGTGTAGAAAAAGAAAGAATTGTGCAGAAAGAAGCAACAGAAATGCAGAAAGAGGCAAGAGAGTCGCAGCAGAAAGCAAGAGTGGCTTGCACACCATTAGTACCAATTTAACACCCACATTTAGCAATAAGTAACAGGTGACCATTCTAGGTTTACAAAGGGTCTTCCACCACGCTGTAACACTTGTTGCTGCATTTTGGTAACGTTTGAGCCATTTGAGCTAGAAACAAGGCTTTTTTTGTTCAAATCTGCATATTAGGGAGCAGATGATGAATTATGTGGCTAATGACCAAAATGTATAATTGTGAGAAAGTTGGTGCAGTCAAACAGTCGCATAATTCCAGTGGCCCTGCTCATACCTTTGACTAGGTCTACAAGTGCTCCTCAGTGATTCCTTCTTTTTTTGTCTTACTGAGTTCATAGTTGAGGTTCTATGGAAACGAGGAAGACTAAACCTGAGGTTACCACTCCACAACACAGACTACCATACCACATAATTACTCTCCATAACAAATAATCCCACTTTACATAATTCCTATAAAATAAATACCACATACTTTCTATCCACATTATTTCACTGCACAACTTACCACATAATTCCACTACACACAACGTACATCCACTCCACTCCAAAAAACATTAGTAAAAAACTTTTACATTTACAACACCAATAGCTCTAACTCTCGCAAATGTGAAACCTATTACATTGCAAACACTTCTTTAACTAGTAGTCACATTTGCAGAGTGGTGGAGAAAGGGGGCTGGACCTCCGACCAGCGCTCAGGAATTCCACTGCATAGGACTTACAGGAGGTACCAGGAGGGCTTCTTGGCCCCCAAAGTCCCTCAGGAGTAAATTGGACTTCATCCCCCATCCCGTAGTCTGCCAGGAGGCACGTTTGCAGAGCGGTGGAGAAAGGGGGGCATGGTCTCCGAAGACGTCTTAGCAATCCCATAGTATGGGACTTACTGGAGGTAACAAGAGGGGTAGTTGGCACCCAAGGACATCCTTGAGGGTCAACTACCCCTCCTATTACCTCCAGTAAGTCGCACACAGCAGGATTGCTAAGTTCTCATAGCAGGCCATGCCCTCTTTGCCCACCACTCTGCAAACGCGCTCCCTGGTGCGCTCTTGGATGGCGATTGAAGTCCCCTTCGCTGCTGGGGGTCCTTAGGGGCCAACTAGCCTACCTCTTACCTCCAGTAAGCCCCACACAGTGGGATTGCTGAGAGGTGGACACAGGCCACACCCCCTTTCTCCACCACTCTGCAAACACGCCTCCTGGCACGCTCTTGGTTGGGGTATGAAGCCCCCTTTCCTCCTGAGGGTCCCTGGGGGCCAACTAGCCCTCCTGTTACCTCCAGTAAGCCCCATACAGCTAGATTGCTGAGAGTGCTCAAAGGCCATGCCCCCTTTTTATACCACTCTGCAAATGCAACTCCTGGCGCACTGCTGCTCGGGGGATGAAGTCCACTTTAGACCTGAAGTCCTCAGGACACAAGAGGACCTCATCGCTCCACCAGCAATGCACCAAGAGGCGGGTTTGCAGAGTGGTGTAAAGGGCGTGGCCTCGGAGCACCTTTCAGCAATCCCAATGTGTGGGGCTTACTGGAGGTACCTGGTGGGCTAGTTGGCTCCTAGGACCCATAAGATTCTAGGGGACTTCCTCCCCAACCCAAAACGTGCCTGGAGGCGCTTTTGCAGAGTGGTGCAGGGAGGGAGTGGGGCCTCCGGCGAGATGCCGGCTTCTGTTTTTTTTCTTTTGTTAGAAGGGGGGCTGTGTGGCCCCCATTCTCTTAACAATTTTTTGGGCCCTGGAGACCCCATCCCCAGGGCCTGAGCATTTTTTTATTTAAAAATATGGGAACGGGGCCGCGTGGGCCCCCTTCCCTGGGCCACTATTGGCCCCATGGGACCCCATCCCCCGGGGCCTGGCCTCATATTTTAAAATGTATTTTTGCTGGGAGCGGGGCCGCGTGGCCCCCCTCCCCTGGGCCAGTTCTGGTCCCAGGGAGCATATCCCCTGGGGCCTGGCCAGCCTGAAATGGCCCCCCTCCTAAGGCCAATTATGGCCCCGGGGACCCCATCCCCCTGGGCCGGCATTCCGATTGCTGAGAGTGCTCAAAGGCCATGCCCCCTTTTTATACCACTCTGCAAATGCAACTCCTGGCGCACTGCTGCTCGGGGGATGAAGTCCACTTTAGACCTGAAGTCCTCAGGACACAAGAGGACCTCATCGCTCCACCAGCAATGCACCAAGAGGCGGGTTTGCAGAGTGGTGTAAAAGGGGCGTGGCCTCGGAGCACCTTTCAGCAATCCCAATGTGTGGGGCTTACTGGAGGTACCTGGTGGGCTAGTTGGCTCCTAAGGACCCATAAGATTCTAGGGGACTTCCTCCCCAACCCAAAACGTGCCTGGAGGCGCTTTTGCAGAGTGGTGCAGGGAGGGAGTGGGGCCTCCGGCGAGATGCCGGCTTCTGTTTTTTTTCTTTTGTTAGAAGGGGGCTGTGTGGCCCCCATTCTCTTAACAATTTTTGGGCCCTGGAGACCCCATCCCCAGGGTTTGAGCATTTTTTTATTTAAAAATATGGGAACGGGGCCGCGTGGCCCCCCTTCCCTGGGCCACTATTGGCCCCATGGGACCCCATCCCCCGGGGCCTGGCCTCGTTTTTTAAAATGTATTTTTGCTGGGAGGGGGGCCGCGTGGCCCCCCTCCCCTGGGCCAGTTCTGGTCCCAGGGAGCATATCCCCTGGGGCCTGGCCAGCCTGAAATGGCCCCCCTCCTAAGGCCAATTATGGCCCCGGGGACCCCATCCCCCTGGGCCAGCATTCCGTTTTTAGTTGTTTTTTTAAAAATAAAAAATAAATTAAAGGGAGGGGGCTGAGTTGCCCCCCTCTCGGGCCACTTCTGGTCCCAGGGACCCCATCCCCCGGGGCCGGCCCTCAAGTTAGGGACCGTGGGGGGAGCCGGCATTGCTTTTGTGCAAGGGGAGCTGCTAACATGCAGCTCCCCTTGCCCAAAAGCAATTCTGCTTTGCTTTGTTGAAGCAAGAGCAGGTGTCCTGCTCTCGCTTCAACAAAGCAAAGCAGTGTTTGCTACGGCAGAGCGGGAGCCGTGCTCCCGCCCTGACATAGCATACGGCAATGTCCTGGGGGTGGGCACCCCAGGACATTGCAGGAGCCGGCCCTGGGGGGTGAATTTACAAATTCAATGCCCTGGGGAGATGGTGGTCCCTGGGGCTTGGTGGTGCCAGTGAGGCTCCACAACATTTATTAACTCAGTGCCCCATGGAGGTGGTTGTCCCTGGGAATGCGGGAGGCCGCGTGGCGTCCGCACTTCATGATCAATGCCCCGGGGAGGTGGCAGTCCCCAGGCACATGAGGGGGGCAGGAGCCCACCACGCTTTAAAAAATAATAATAATAATTAAGCCCCGGGGAGGTGGTGGACCTCGGGGCTGCGGGGGCCCCCGTGGGTCCCCGCTAATTAATTTGGCATTGCCCATGGGATCTGGCCCACCCGGGGGCTTTGAGAAACGAAGCACGGGAGCCCACGCTTCATTTCTAAAAAAGAAATTCGGCCAGAAAATGCTTTTTTTGGCCCTGAGCAGGCCTAGGGGGTCAGGGTGTTTCTACCCTGCCCCCTTTTCTTGTTTTTTAACCTTTATTTTACTATTTTCTTGTGACTCAGTTACCGAGTCACAAGATGACTGCCAACACATTCTGGTTTGGAGTGTTGGCAGCCAATCAGAATTAAGCTCGTGCTCTGGAGGATTTGCGAATCCTCCTCGGTGCTCAGATATATAAATTCTTATTTTTGTAATTTCTCAAGAAATACTAAACTGATTTACACCATTTACAAAAAGGGCACTTTCTGAATGAAGAGCTACCTTTTTGCCAAATTTGGTGTAATTCCGTTCAGCAGTTCGGGCTGTAGCCTGTTTCAAATTTTCCTATGGAAATTAACATGGGGAAAACGAGTTTTGGGACCCCCCTTTTTTCTCGTCCCCCGCTTGACGAATCACCCCAAAACTTTCAAAACAGGAGCTGACCAGAGCTGGTCATTAGTTTTGAAAAATTCACGAAGATTCGTCAAACGGCGCCACAGATATTGGCAAAATAAAAAACGCTTTTTGAATAGAAACAAGGTCCTAACTATAACTACCTACTGGCGAACGCCAGTAGGTAATATATATATATATATTCACTGAAAAAACCATAGGTTTCAGACATGTTATAGTTAGAAATTAGCATTTAAAAAACCTTTGAAATTCACTGAAAAAACCATAGGTTTCAGGCACGTTATAGTTAGAAATTAGCATTTAAAAAACCTTTGAAATTCACTGAAAAACCATAGGTTTTAGGGACAGTTATAGTTACTTGGACATTGCACTCATACAAAACCCGTGAAATTCCCCCGTTATAGTTAGTTCAGCTAACAATAACTCGCGCCCCCGCAATACACTGCTGATGACGTCACATATTACATCACTCATGACATGGTCAGTGGCATCTTAAAACACGCCACGGGGCCTGTTTGCACACATGTCACCTGAAGCCCCGCCCCTCCCTTCACCACTGTGCAAACGCGCCCCGTGGCGCGTTTTAAGTCGAGGGATTAACTCCCCTTGAATCCTGAGGGTCCCTGGGGGCCAACTAGCCCAACAGGTATATCCAAAAGCGCCACAGAGCTGCGTTGCAGAGAGGTGTAAAGGGCGTGGCCTCTTTACACCTCTCTGCAATGCAGCCCCTGGCGCATACTGGAGGTTCCTGGTGGGCTAGTTGGCCTCAGGGACCCCCAGTATTGAAGGGGAATTACTTCCATTCTGTAAACGCGCCAGGGGCGCGTTTGCAGAGTGGTGAAGAATTTTTATTTTTTTCCTCTGAAGGGGGGCTGTGTGGCCCCCTTCCTTTTTCCTATTTTTGGGCCCTGGGGACCCCATCCCCCAGGGCCTTATCCCCCTTTTTTTATTTTTTTAAATTATACGGGAAGGGGGCCGCGTGGCCCCCTCCCTGGCCGAATCCTACCCCGGGGACCCCATCCCCGGGCATGGCCACACTTTTCACATTTTAAGGAGGGGTGCTGCCTGGCCCCCTCCTAAGGCCTCCTTAGGCCCCAGGGACCCCATCCCCCGGGGCCGGCCTTTTTTTTTTTCTTAACATTTTTTTGGGAAGGGGGACCGCATGGCCTCCCTCCCGGGCCACTTCTTGCCCCGGGACCCCATCCCCCGGGGCTGGCCCTATCCTTTTGGGGTCCATGGGGGACCCCAACTCCCCCACGGACCCTGCCGGCTCCCCGCCTCCTGCGGGAGCCGGCATTGCTTTCACATGGGGAGCTGCTAATATGCAGCTCCCCATGTGGGAAAGTAATTCTGCTTTGAATTTTGGAAGCGAGAGCAGCTTTCCCTGCTCTCGCTTCCAAGTTCAAAGCAGTTTGCAATGACAGGACGGGAGCCGCGAGGCTCCCGTCCTGTCATTGCAAACAGCAGTGTCCCGGGGGTAGGCACCCCTGGGCACTGCAGGAGCTGGCCCTGGGGGTGGCGGTCCCCAGGGCCACCACAGGCTCCAGGAGGGGCCGCGTGGCCGCCCTCCCATCCAAATGCACAGCCCCGGGGAGGTGGTGGTCCTCGGGGCTCGGGGGTCCTTAACAGACCCCCATTTTCAATTTTGTTAGTGCCCCGGGAGGTGGTGGTCCCCGGGCGTGTGGGGGTTGGAGCCCCCCACACATGTTAATTTAAAAATAAAGAAGCCCCGGGAGGTGGTGGTCCTCGGGGCTGCGGGAGGGCTCAGAGCCCTCCCGCTACTTTTCAAATAAAGCCCCGCGGGGTGGCGGTCCCCGGGCTTGGGGAGCCCTTAGAGGCCCCCCATACATAAAATAAACCCCCACAGCATGCCCCCGGGACTTGGCCCACCCGGGGCAAGTATTATCAAAGCGCGGGAGACCGCGCTCGATTTTTTTTTGCAGGATCCGCGCACCCTGAGCACATCCTGCCGATTTAAAAAAAAAAATGCTTTTTGCCCAGGGGTCTTTGTGGGACCCCTGAGCAGACCTAGGGGGTCAGGGTGTTTCTACCCTGCCCCCTTTGTGCGCTTTGCGCACTTGTTTCTGTCCCTCGGTTCTACCGAGGGACAAAATGGCTGCCAACACTTCCTGAATCGGAATGTTGACAGCCAGCTGACAGCCAATTAGCATGCAGCTCGTGATCGGGACGGTGCGCGCAGGGTGCGCTGAGGGTACGCGGATCCTCCGTGCCCATAGATATATATGTACTTTTACTTTTGATTTTCTCAGCAACTACTGAACGGATTTACACCATTTAACAAAAAGGGTTCTTTCTTAACCAAGAACTACCTCTTTGCCAAATTTGGTGTAATTCCGTTCAGCAGTTCGGGCTGTAGCCGTGTCTAAAGTTTCCTATGGAAAAATGAATGGGGAAAATGCGTTTTGGGACCCCCCTTTTTTCTCGGCCCCCGCTTGACGAATCAACCCGAGACTTTCAGGCTAGGAGCGGAGCGGAGCGCCCCACAAAGTTTGAAAATTTCGCGAAGATATGTCAACCGGCAAGAGAGTTATTTCAAATAGAATGTCGCGGATTTCCTATGGAAAATAGGTCCTAACTATAACTATCTACTGGCGACCGCCAGTAGATAATATATATATATATATATATATATATATATCGGCAGGATGCGCCCCCTCTTTGACAGCACTCTGCAAACGGGCCCCCTGGCGCGTTTGCAGAGAGGAACGAATTCCCCTTGAATACTGGGGGTCCCTGGGGCCAACTAGCCCACCAGGAACCTCCAGTATGCGCTAGGGGCTGCGTTGCAGAGAGGTGTACAGAGGCCATGCCCCTTTTACACCTCTCTGCAACGCAGCTCTGTGGTGCTTTTGGATATACCTGTTGGGCTAGTTGGCCTCCAGGGACCCTCAGGATTCAGGGGAGTTAATCCCCCACTTAAAACGCGCCACGGGGCGCGTTTGCACAGTGGTGAAGGGAGTGGGCGGGGCTTCAGGTGACATGTGTGCAAACAGGCCTGTGGCGTGTTTTAAGATGGGGGATTAAGTCCCCTTGAATCCTGAGGGTCCCTGGAGTCCAACTAGCCCACCATGTACTTCCAAAAGCGCCACAGAGCTGCCTTGCAGAGAGGTGTAGAAAGGGGTGTGGCCTCTGTACACGTCTCTGCAACGCAGCCCCTGGCGCATACTGGAGGTTCCTGGTGGGCTAGTTGGCCCCAGGGACCCTCATGATTAAAGGGGACTTAATCCCCAACTTAAACGCGCCACGGGCGCGTTTGCACAGATGTCACCTCAGGCCCCGCCCCTCCCTTCACCATTGTGCAAATATTCCTCTAAAATCAGCCGAAATACGAATTCCGATTTACTCACCTGTTATCAGGAGAGACCTCAGTGCTGCATCTTTCAGCCCAGTACTGATCCTGAAAAGTAATTTTAACCGTACTTACCAGTAACTTGAATTTCCTTCCATAGGATATCATTGCCTGCTTTTTGCTGAAAAAGTTTCTAAGTGTCGATTTTGAAACTTACAAATATTCCTCTAAAATCAGCCGAAATACGAATTCCGATTTACTCACCTGTTATCAGGAGAGAACCCAGTGCTGCATCTTTTAGCCCAGCACTGACCCTGAAAAGTAATTTTAACCGTACTTACCAGTAACTTGTATTTCCTTCCATAGGAATCCATTGTCTGGTTTTCAGCAGAAAAGTTTCAGTGTCGATTTTCACAAACTACAAATATTCCTTAAAAATCGCCTGTATGACTTAAACGCATTCTTTCAACTGTTTACAGGAGATGCACCAGTGCTGGATCCAGGATCCACCACTGAGTGAGAAAAAGTCACGATAACACTACTTACCTGCTAAGTGAATTTCCTCCCATAGGATAACATTGGTAATTCTATGTGAAAAGGTTTCTAAGTGTCAACTTTTAAAATACAATAATATTCCTTAAAAATCACTACTGTAACCAAAACGCTTTTACTCAACTGTTTACAGGAGATGTCCCAGGACTGAATCTAGGATCCAGTCCTGTGGTTAGAAAAGTAATCCATAAAGTAACTAATTGCATTTAGCTAGAAATTCACATTGAGCTCAATGTTGCATTGTGTTTGAAATTGTGTTGCCCATTGCAACAACTGTAACTACTGTACTTAAAAGTCTATTGCCTATTTGCAAAGTATTTAAAGTAAATTAATTCATTCTGAGAAACTATATTTTGTAATGTAATGTATAATGTAATTACAATGTAATTTAAAAATAAAATATCTAAAAATAAATAGTTTAAAAAAATGTAGAAAATCAGTATGAAAAAAATAAAAATAACAATTAATATATTTAAAAATTGGCATTTACAAAACCTTTGAAATTCACTGAAAAAAACCATAGGTTTCAGACATGTTATAGTTAGGAATTAGCATTTAAAACCGTTGAAATTCACTGAAAAAACCATAGGTTTCAGACATGTTATAGTTAGAAATTAGCATTTAAAAAACCTTTGAAATTCACTGAAAAAACCATAGGTTTCAGGCACGTTATAGTTAGAAATTAGCATTTAAAAACCTTACAAATTCACTGAAAAAACCATAGGTTTTAGGGACAGTTATAGTTACTTGGACATTGCACTCGTACAAAACCCGTGAAATTCCCCGTTATAGTTAGTTCAGCTAACTATAACTCGCGCCCATAATGCACTGCTGATGACATCACATATTACATCACTCATGACATGGTCAGTGACATCACTGATGACATCACTGATGACATCTCAAATGACATCACTGATGACATCATCCATGTGATAATTTCATTCATCTTCTCACACCCTAATATAACTTTTGATACACCCACTGTAAATTACAGACTGCCATTCTCAAAACCATAGACACTCCAACACCAATAACTACATACCCACTCACTGATTCTTAGGTCTACACACACATCCACTCACTCACCCGTACAGTCACTCATACTTACAGTCACTCAGTACAGGACTATCATATGCACTCATACACCTATATAAACACTGACACACCGCCACTCATCCATAGAGGTACTCACACACCTAGTCAGTCATGCAAAAAATTTATCACACACCCATTTACTCACCTATAGAGTTATACACACACCAGCTCAATAACTCATACAAATACTAGCACATTCTTATGCTCTTATACAATAACTGATACAAGCACACACGCATCCATACAGCCACTCTCACAATCACACACTCTCACGTATAGCCTTTTAAATACTCTAACACACATATATACTTCCTTTTACATATGTAGTTACTCGCACATGTACCACTGAGATATACATTCACTCACTAACACACCCATACACACACTCACCCACCCAAGCAGTCCATCACAGACGCACTCTTCAAATCATGCACCCAGTGAATCACCCACTCACACATCTATGTACAGAGTCGCACACACCTCACCCACACAAACACTCAGGCACCCATACAGATACTCAGACAACCAATCAATAACTCATATAGACACTCATGTAGCTATTCACAAACCCATGCAGCCACTTACACAGCAACAGACAGACGGATACAAACATTCACCCACTTTAGTCACTAACCCATGCATTCAGTAAAATACGTTTAATCACTCACTTATGCAGTTAGTCACGCACCTACTAAATCAACCATTCAGACACTTATACACCCACTCACTCTTCAATACGCCTTTCCCTATATATATTAAACATATTTAAACTTTACAGAAACACACAGTCACTGGATGATGTCATCAGTGATGTCATCAGTGATGTCATTTGAGATGTCATCAGTGATGTCATCAGTGATGTCACTGACCATGTCATGAGTGATGTAATATGTGACGTCATCAGCAGTGCATTGCGGGGGCGCGAGTTATAGTTAGCTGAACTAACTATAACGGGGGAATTTCACGGGTTTTGTACGAGTGCAATGTCCAAGTAACTATAACTGTCCCTAAAACCTATGGTTTTTTCAGTGAATTTGTAAGGTTTTTTAAATGCTAATTTCTAACTATAACGTGCCTGAAACCTATGGTTTTTTCAGTGAATTTATATATATATATATATATATGTTTGTATGTGTGCAATAGGTATAAAACACATTAGAAAAAGCTAGATGTGCGGGGATAAGGACATTTAGGTTTAGTGACACATTCAAAACTGTATCTTACCAGTCTCCACTCCACCAGGGATTCCTGCCAAACCTTCAGGATGTAGGATCTTCAGGACCTTCTCCTCCCAGAGAAAAAGTTATAAGGGGGTCTAGGAGAACCACCACCAGTCCTCTGGGCCTCTAGGTGACGCTTGGATGCCAGGGAATGTGCTCTTCCCACAGTTCGTTCCACCTCTTCCTAATGTCCATCTGTGTGTGCAGGTTGTTAGGGACAGCATTCAGTCTGTCATCTATTCTGTCCCACATATGCCTTTTCTGAGATATGGTTGTATTTTGTACTTGGGCTCCAAACAATTGTGGCTCTACTCTAATAATTTTATTCACCATGAGTGACGATTCTCCCTTTATGAAGCAGAGATTTCTCTTCCCTGACATTATCTGAATTAACAGAAATGAAATAAATTATTTAATCCAAAAGAAAAAAGTGACAGAAGGAAAAAGGGAGAAGAAACAGAGAAAACAAAACAATTAAACTAACCTAACTGACAAAAGTTCAGCTCCTAAATGTTCTGTAGTGGAATGGCAAAGGATCATGGTCTGAAATGGAGTGTTTCTATACCGTGGTATTCATCTGTTGACAAGTGGCCAAAACATATCAGGTGTGTGGTGCTAGCATCCATCAAATAGCCACAAGAATGGTAGAACGGTGAACGCGTCCTGCGACAGAATCCCTCCATCAACAATGCGCCACTAAAACGCCACCAGCACAACTGTGAAGTTGTGTACATGACGGTAACCACTCTGTCGACGCAGACAGTGTTTCAGCTGCATACATCAAAATAAGGAAGGTAAGATTCCGTCGGCTTGACGGAGTTCTTGGAAACTCCACCGCAGAGTGACGATGGTAGTCCCACCAAGATCTAAATCAGCCTAAGTTGTGGGAATGGATATGGCATTTCGAAGCAGGCTCTAAATCTAATATATGCATGGTTGACCAGGTTTTATGGTTCTTGACTATCAAATGGAAAACCATGACATTGGCCGGGGGCCACTTTTCATCGCGTTCTTTGATCTATGAGCTGCATTCGATCTTGTCCCCAGGGCCAAACTCTGACAGGTCCTGGGGAGAGCAGGGGTTCATTGCGGCATATTGCCACTGATTAAGCAATTGTATACAGGCAGTTTTGCTAGAGTCAGTTGGGGCCTGGGCGGGGAGACCACTGGAGACATCCCAATTAAACAATTTGTCCACCAGGGATGTGTCCTGGCCCAATACTTTTTCTATTATTCATTAATGGGTGTATTACTTACCTTCTGAACAGTGAGCAGACTCCCCAAAAATGGCTGGGAAAACAGTTACGACTCTTCTCTTTGCAGATGATACACTTCTCCTTTCTAAAAGTGCAAGAGGTTTAAGAACCCTCATGGGGAAGTTTAGTATCTTCTGCAAGGATCATGACCTAGAAATAAACCAAACCAAAACCAAATGAATGTTTTTCAGCCATCGGAAAAAAAGTCAGGAGGAATGTGGTCCTAGATGGCACCACTTTAGATCGGGTCTTCAAATTTGACTATTTAGGGGTGAGACTGAACAATTCCCATAAATGGCCTGCCCAGATCAAAAAAACACAGTGACTTTGAAACACAGAGCTGGATCTATTGTAAGGTTTGCTAACAGGGCCTCCTTGTATCCTATCTCACCAGAATTGACTTGTGGGGCTATTGTAACCTTGAACCATTATTTTTATTAAAATATGCCTGCTACTCCAACAAAGGTTTGATTTAAATCTCAGACATATTTCAGAAACAGCCTGTTTAAAACCTATCCTCTACTGGGCAGGCTCTGGCCCCAAACAGAAATTGCCTTAAATAGATCGTGGCTAAGCAGCTGGCATTAAAAATCTCGTGGGTACATCATGTAAAGATTTGGCTCACCAGATTTGGCCTGATCGACTACTGTCTGCATCCTGCACTAATTTCAGAAAGTGCTGGAGAAACTGTTAAATCAGGCTACTGCAATGCCGTCCTCAGCACAAGAATTTTGGCAGTTCATATGAGCAACCTCACAGATTTCTACCTGTCCTTTAACAGTGGCCCACAGTTTGAAGATTTTTTGGAGTATATAAATGTTCCTTTATCAAGAATTTAAATCTACCAATTCTTGTCCCATGGGCTGCCATGCTGATAAAAGTGAGGAACACTTACTATTCTTTTTCTGCGCTAATGCAAAGCAGCACACTAACCCTGGGCGTAGTTCGCGTAGTCGCGCTACGCGAAGCTACGCGAAGATGTTAAAGCGCTACGCGAGCTACGCGAGCGTGCGTAGTTGCTTGTCGCGCCCGTTCGCGATGCGTTTCTCTTCTTCGGGAACGCGTTGTGCATGTTCGGGACGCTGTTTGCGTGCTCGGGGGATAGTATCTCGCGAACTTGTCCATGCAGTCGCCTATGGGCGCGGCCATCTTGTTTTTCACTTGTCCCGCCCGTTCGCGATGCCTTATTTCCTGTTCCAGGTCGCGTATATCGTGCTCGCGATGCGCATTTCATGTTCGGGAACGCGTCGTACGTGTTCGCGACGCTTTTTGCATGCTCGGGGGGAAATATCGCGCGAACTTACCCACGCGGTCGCAATGGCCGCGGCCATCTTGTTTTTCACTCTATGCTATGGTTCTGGGCCTGCTTTTCTATCCTCCCTCAATCTTTGCAATCCTTAGTTTTTTACACTGTTTTTCAAATGTTTTTTATTTATTATCTCTCTCTGTACCTGAGTCTATATTTTGCATTTATTTCTACTTTTACTGTGTTTTTTTTACTTTTCTACTGTTTTATATTACTTCCTTCTTTAAGCTCCTACTTCTTCCCCTAACTTTATTTTTTCCTTCTAACTTTTCTTTTCCGCCTCCCACACACCCCAGAACCATGGCGAAGGGTAGCACTACCGGCTCCAAGGGCAAGGCGCGTGCGCCCAAGAGCCGCCTTGCCTTGCGGCAGACTGCGCCCTGCAGGGGTGCAAGCCTGGCAGTTTTTTTGCGAGGCGAAGGTGGCCGCCCTTGTTTTTTTTGTGCAGCGCCACCTCCCCTTGACCTTGGCAGCAGGCGGCAGGCCAGGCTCTGGGTACCCCAGGAGCGTCACCGCCGGTGGGCGAAGGTGCGCCGGGCAGTGTTTCGCTGCTCAGGGGTCCGGCGCACCCATAACCAGCTGGCCCACCGGTGGTCAGACATCCTGGACCGGGAGCAGGACCTGGTGGACCTGCTAGGTGTCGAGGTTGTGGGGCTTGGTGAGTAGCTAATTTATAGTAGTATAAGTATTGTGTATAATTATTTTACGAATAACAAGAATACTGCTGCTTACATTGCAGGTAAATTACGTTTCAAAATCTTCTGTGATTGTAGAGCACAGGTGCTCGGCGCTACTCTTACTTGTTTGCAACTTTGCGCTCGCTTGGGCTGATTATTATGTAAGAGTTTACTTTAGAGAACTTAAGTTAGGTAATGCTATTGCTAGAGAGACTCTAGTCCTTCCTTTGTCCTCCTGTCAAATAGTGGTGGATGGATTGATACTAGGTTTAGTTAGTATTAGTTGATAATTTTTTAGCGGTCATGCGTTACGCATCCTCTGTCACTGAGTGCTGCTTACCCCAGTCCTTATTAGAACCTTTTGTAGTTTGTTTAGTGAGTGGTAGGCTTAGCAGTGTCAGTCAGTAGCAGAACATCAGACGTAACCAACCAACAATTTGGTGTATGCACAAATTTATGCATGTGTCCTCTATCTCATCTATACATTTTTGAGGGCTAAAAAAAATGGAACTGCAGACTTAGTGAACAATTGGCCCGTCTGGAATAGGTGGGCTAGGTCAGGTGGTACTTAGGCTTAGTTAGTATTCTGGATTCGAATCAATCAGAATGGAACACTGGATCAGTGTTCATAAATAAGTAGACGGTCCGTGAATCCCGCAAGCCAGTAGTCGATCTGATTAGATAGGTCAATTTTATTGCAATTATTGTTTCCTAAAATGTTTTTTGAGCGTTTTTAAAATAATGTATTTGTTTCAAAGCAATCATTAATGTTTGTCTCTTTCTTTATTATATCTTACATGATCACTGATCAGCAGCACCCAGGGGCAAGAAGACGGGGTCCGAGTCGGCAGGACAACCAGAGGACCGCTCCTCTACCGAGGGCCCTGCTGCTGGCCCCAGTAAGTCCTCCAGTGGTTAATATTAACAATTATATTTCCCTAACTTTTACTGCACCTTATTTTTTCCAAACTATTAATTCTGGTTCCACTTCCTAATTCTATTTTTTACAAAAGCTTCTTTGATCTTGACTATCTGTTTCTAAATTCTGGTTATCCCTGCCTCTAAGTTCTAACTGCCTCTGCTATGACTCTCTGTACTACAACTATTAGTCTGTCTGTAGCTAAGCTTGCCCAGTTTGCCACTCTTTATTTTACGGTTTTGAATAAAACTCAGATTGACCAATAGCTCTAGCCACTGAGACCAGTCCTTTGGGTTGTCCTCTTCTAGTCTTCTTAATCTTGAGGCTTTGACAATTACCACCAACAAAATGCCCAACCAGATATTTGACTATTTTTGATAGGATATAGTACATACTACTACAGTTGTGGGGATTCTGCACAGCCACATACAGAACTATGCACAAGAAAATAGGATGTTGGTGATGGGAGGTTGGACCTTCCTTACACCTCAGTCAGAAGTGAACCCACAATCCCCTGACCGACTAGCTATAGTGTCTCATTAGGTCCCCGAACCCCCACCCGAAGATACCCAATGATTACACAACCCAGAACATAACACCCTTTCTCTCACTCACTCGTGTAAGTCCACCACCACACCAAATACCACAGAGTCTATGTGTAAGTTCAAAAGGTTTATTTTCAACTAACAAGCTCTGTACGTTGTTCTATAAAATTCAGTGTACTACAGCCAGCTCCAACAGCAAAATGCTTAAGATTAAAACAATAAACATTGTTACAAGTGCATGATAGAAGACAAAAGATCTGTGCGAATTCTGGGAGAACCCTCACCGTAGAACGTAGAAGCACTGGTTACATGCATCATAAGCTCTGCAAATCTCTGGTCATGCCAAAAAGTGTAACATGTTACTTATGGCTAAGCAATATGGACTAACCGAACTCCATAACAAAGTGGCTTGTTTTTCGACCTCTTGTACGCAACGCTCAGACAGTAGCTGTATGAGCTGTTGTGGGCTCAAAGGCGTCTTACTGCACAACAAGCTGCGAGGTAACATGCGCAAAAGACATGAAGCTAAAATAGTTGCATGGCTCAGGCTAACTTTGCAAAGAGTAGAGTAGACTATAATAATGACCCTAGGGACCATAACACTACTAGTGTCTACTGACTCTACTCTAGTACCCGATTTGGACTAGTGATGTATGTTGTATATGTATGTATTAACTTTTTTTTCAATCTTGCTAGTGAAAACGAATAAATAGGGGGAGGTGTACAGGCATCTAAAAATATGTAATGTTTTTTCTAGTCGTACTACCAACCACCAGTGCCGGCGGGGCCAGCGGCGATGGCGATGCGGCCATTCCGGAGGGGGCAGGAGATGCGGCACCTGCAGGAGATACAGGGGGTGAGCCAGCAGCAGTGGCGGGCGGTGGTAAGTTATATTCATTACTTATTGACATTACACTAGCTGGAAGGGTGTTCACTTCACTCACTGTACTGTTGAGACTTATTAAGTATGAAGTTGTAGTGAACATTATACAACGGTTGAAGAAGACACCCTTTACTTAGCATTAGCAATGCATTAGTAATATCATTAGCAGCGTGAGTTGAGTAACCAATGGCCTCTTCTATCTGACTCCAACTCAGCTGTGAAAGTTTTATGGAGAAGACTAAAAGTCAGATCAGATGACCTTGATGGATGTGTTGAACAAAAAGGGAAAGAAGGGTGGAAGGAGGAAGGACGGGCGAGATGTAATATGACTGGAAGAGAAGGATACGTTGGAAGCATGCATAGGTGACTGATAGGAATCAGATACATGTGTTGTTGAAGGATGGGTGGAAGGTGAAAGAAGATGCCTGCCTGGGTGGGCGACACAGTATGGGTGGATACTGGGGATAGCAAGAATCATCAGCGGTGTTTGGGTGAAACTCAAAGCCAAGGCAAGCAAGGAAGGAGTGGACGCATGGGGGGTTGTTGGTGAAACAAACTAAGGTTTGTGGAGAGATTAAGAAGAATGATAGACATTTACTTTGAATGGATGGATGCCTGTATGTATTCATCATAGACAGCATAGGTGGAGACTGTCACTGGATGCAGAGTCTTAGTTTGAAGAGAATGTAAAAGAAACCGTGCCAGAGTAGCAAAGCCGAGGGGAATACAAGTTGTATTTTCAGAATACAGTTGACTCACAGTAGTTTGCAAGCACATCATATATATATTGTGTATAGTTAGTTATCAAGCGCCTTCCTCCGACTCCGAGGACCACTCCCTACCTATGTTAATGTATTTTCGACTGTGTCAGCCAGCCTGCAAAGGGTGGCCTATCTGTTGGTTACACAATCAAAACAAAGTACCTTATGTAGTAGCGGTCGGTGGTGGGAGTGCTGCCGGGCGGTGATGTGGGAGGGGAGGGTCAGGGTGGGGGTAGTAAACTATGGATTACGGTCAAATACAGGTAAGTAAACATAAAAATAAATAAAGCAAATTTCATTGTGCGCACTGCACCGTCAAATGCGATGCAGTGCGCGCAACGAAATTAGTTTTATTTATTTATATGTTTACTTACCTGTACTGGCCATAATCCATAGTTTACTACCCCCACCCTGCCCCTCCCCACGTCACCGCCCGGCAGCACTCCCACCACCGACCGCTACTGACCTTATGTCGTCGTCCCATATATAAGCAATGATTATTGAATCAGATATATAATCTGCCTTTTTGTAGTAGCCAGGGCAGGGTGAAAGTGAAATTGAGCAATTGCCCTTCATGTAACAGAGAGAGTATGGCCAGTGCCACCCGTAATAGAAAAATACGAGCTTCCCCACCTGCAGACAGTAGTAAATAAAACTAACGTGAGTCTGCGTCATGACTCGTATGTTTGTCTTGGGTGCAAGCTTAGCTGACTGAGCTGGCATGCCGGCTACAACAAGGTTATGTAATTTCGCTAAACTAGAGATAAGAAGAAGACTGGTGTACTGTGTCCTGGAGTCCATAGTGCTAGTATAATGCCTGAAACTCCAACAAATGTTAGAGGCCGAGGAAGTGGGAGGATAGATTATTACCACAAATGTTATGTCCTGTGCTTGCTAGTGCTACTGTGCCACTATGTGTTGAATTAATTTTGTGTTACTGTTTTGCTAAGAGTATTGGTTACAACAATATTCTTTTTCTTTCTTGATATAGATTCTCCTTCCCAAGAAAAACCAACACGGAAGGAGTTGGCAGCCAGTGCCCGGCGCCGGAAACTGGAGGCCATCTGCCAAGAGTATCGGCGGCTGGTGGCTCAGGCGGAGGAGGAGGAGGCGGCAGCAGCTGCAGCCTCCTCCAATGCCCCGGGCCCCAGCCAGGCCCCGCCTCCAGTGGTACGACGCCGTGGTCAGGCAGCTGCCCGCCACCGCAATTCCTTAACATCCAGCACTGCTGCCCCCCACCCTGGATGCCACTGCAGGGCATTTCGCCACCAGATGCTCCTCCGGATGGCACGCCTAGAGGAGCACCTAGAGGAGCGGGTCAAGATCCTCGTGGACAAACACCTGAAAGCCCGCCGAATCTAAGAACTATCTAGGACCCCGTTGGATTGCCCCTTTCTTATTCTTTTTGTTGGTGGGTGGGAATTGGGCGTTGAGGTTTATGGACATTGTTTGGACTTTTTCGTTTTGGACATTGGTTGGGGTTAGGGAGAGGGGTGGGTCAGGTGTGGGATAGTTTATTTTTGTTAGGATAATAAATTATATTTATACTTAAACATGCAATGTTAATGTTTTGTGGGGGTTACTGTTTTACGAATTTACATCACATGGTTTCCTTGCTGCTGCAGGGCCGCAGCCAGTGTTTGATTTAAATACTCTGCTGATTATGTAACACTCAAACAGATAGATGCGGTACCCCTCACTGAGTTATTTGTCCTACTAGTACTGTCAGTCTCTCCTCCTAGTCCATTATACCTCCCACCAAACTTATCTTACCTATGATTGATGATGATTAAGTTCGGCACAGCGATGGCTGCATGGTTTCCCAAGAGAATGGAGAAGATGGCATGGTTGTGGTGGTAGTAGTAGACACTGGCAGTAGCATTAGCAAAAAAAATAAAAAAGAGACAGTCACTTGCCTGAGAGAGACTGTGGGATGAGTAGTAGAACGAAGTAAAGTACAGTACAGAAGAAGACTGCCAAACAAACAATATTGCAACTGCTAAAGTAAAATAAAACATAATGGTGGCGGGGACAGCCTAGTACAAGAAGTTACAAACTGTAGTTGTGTCGAGTGAGTCACTTAACACAATCGTAATTCGTAACCTTTACCTCTGTGTGGGAGGATGTTGATGATGAATCCAATTAATACCGGCAATTAATTATGATGTATTAGGTCCCTTTGGAAAAAAAATTGGCTTGCACATAGACTGAGCATGGGTGGGCAAGCAGAAGAAGATCCTCGCCCTGCCTTGAAACTGAATTAGTGTTGCTTTCACCACATCTGCCCCAGCAAGCGTGTGATCAATTGGTGTACATTTAATGTAGTCACATCACACCTCAATATAAATCACAGCCCGGGGAAGAGGGTTAGGGTTTGATGAATGGATGGGAAGGGGGTTTGGGGAAAGGTTTGACAAAGAAAAACAGTACGCATGGACACAACAAAAGCAAAGCACAATCTTGGCAGACGACCATGATCTTATCCAATAAATCTATAAAGGGAGAAAAAGGAAATGCATGCATGATGATGAAGATAACTTGATGGTTAATGAGTAGTACTTACTAACTACCACTACTAGACAATTAGACAGTACAGGGTAGCAGTATATTCAATGCAATTTGCCTTTCTGTATGCCCTCAGAGAGACCCAAATTCCATGTTGTACCGGGCTTACTTTTAAAGATAGCAAAGAAAATTAAAAAATAGTTGTAGGGATCAATTAGCAAACAAACAACAACACAACACACAGTCGTAATGATTGAAGAGAAAAAAGGAATCAAATTAATTAAAAGACGAATGATGAATGAAACTAAAGTTACTGTATTATCCTGGTCAAATTGTGGAGTTGAATCTCGTCATTCCTCTTGGTCCTATCTTCCATGGTCGCTCCGCACATCAATTTTGGGTGCCACTGCCTGCCTGATGCGGATTGGTAAGGTAAGTGTGAGTTGTTTCTCCCAGTATAGCACAGGGTAAAGGCCGGCCTGTAAGTGTAGATGGAAAAACAAAAGGGGTATTGAAAAATCAATGAATAAAAAAATGCATCAATTACGGTGGAGTCCAAGAAGAGAAGAGAGAACACTTTCAGACTGAGGCGGCTTGGATACATCGTGTCTATTCTGTTTACAGCATTAAGCTACAACAACAACAGGACAGAACAGGCCCACGGCACCAGGCCGTGACCCAACCTCCATTTATCTTAAATTTTGACAGAGCCAGACAAAAGGCATATACAGCAATCTAGCATTTTCAAAATTAAGTGACTAAATCAATGCACCGCTGTCAGTCATACCACTACACTCGACTCCACCACTACATGGACATGTAGGTCTGCTGTGTTTCTAGTTGAATTGTTGTGTTTACCTTTTATGCCACTTCATGAAACGCAGTTATTCCATCAATCATCTCCGATCCAACTGACTGACTGCATGCAAAGGTAGTATGGTCATCATCATGGTGTGGTACGTGTTGTCCAACTCCAACTCAGTCTGTAGTGACTCCGATTAAGTCCATATTGCATATTAAAAAATTGCAACGGATATTGGCCTGCACCTGCAGTAGTAGGAGTACAATTTGGTTATTAAACAGCAAGAAGGGAAACATTGACTGTCACTTGAGTCACTTTCACTTTGTAGATTAACTAGTAGAGTTCGACTTCATGCACAACATCAACACAACAAACAACAGCAATCGCTCAGAGTCAACAAGCATCCAATGCATGCCATCATTACCTGTCTTGCTCTTCTCTTTGGCTGTCAGATCATCAGATGCCTAGTTCTGACAAGTGTGTGTGTTTTTTTAACGAGGCAGTGGCCTCATTATTACTCCACATTCATTTTGAGTGTTGTTAGTCGCTGTTTCGGTTTTCGTCTTATTCATCTGTGGCACTTTGACGCAGTTTAAGTTGGTTCACATGGTCAGCGCTGTGATGAGCCGCGGCCTGGGTAGTGGTCATTGCTGGTCAATTGAGTTTGCAGAAATGTCAGCAAGTTTCTTCGAAGAGTCTTGTCTTTCTCTGCCAAGTACCTTCTGTCCTGACAGTGATGAGCTTTGGATGCCTGCTGAGGCTGTAGCCTTCTGACAGTGATGAGTTTACTTTTGGATGCCTGCCCAAGTTCTGACAGTGAAGAGTTGTGGATGCCTGCAGAGGCGATAGCCTTCGGACAGTGATGAGTTTCGGCTCGGAAACAAAACGGAGGATAGCTATAGTCACGTTTCACTTCTTATGGAGGGACTGTTAGAGGCAACATTTCTTGTACTCCAATGTCTGGCTTGATGGAAATGTAATTAGGGCGAGTCAGGAAGATGGAGCAGGACTCTGAGGAGTGGACAGCTAAATGCACAGACGTGCAACTCCAATAGGGAAATAAAAAGAGAAGACGGTGGTGATGGATTTGTTGTGATTTGATTTGAACCAGAAAGACAGATACACAGACAAATAAAGGAAGGAAGAAAGTAACAATTTGAAAGCCTAGTTGTCAGGGAAGAGGAGCTCGTCCTCAAACTCCGGTGGTTCAGACAGAAGTAGGTCATGTAACCCACTACTTACGTCATCGAAGTCGCTCTCTTTCTGCTGTGATTCACGTATTTTGTAATCCGGTGTTATAAAGTGCTGATTAATTTTGATCATGGTTAACCTCTCCACGCTTTTGGGCGAGAGACTGGTCCTTTTCAAAGTTACAATGGCACCAGCAGCACTGAAAACACACTCAGAAGAGACACTTGCGTCAGGGGAAGCCAGATACTCTATCGCCAGCCTGCTGAGCACTGTCCATTGGCTTCTTTTCCCATACCAATACACCAATGGGTTTCGATCCATGAAGACCTCTGTTGGGTCATCCAGATAGGCCTGGACCGTCCGCTCAATGCTCAGGGGTGCTCCGATGTGCTCAGCCTGTTTTGCCTTTGCATCAGCACTGGACTTACCATACCCCTGCCGTAGAAACCAATCAGTTGCCGATTGTACTGTGGATGATCCTGTTTTTGCTGTTGTTGATGTTATGGGTAGTGTTGGTGTCGGTGACTGCTGGGAGGCAAACGCACTACCCTCAGGCTCCGAAGTAGAACTTGACTCTGGATGCCCTGTAGTACTTGTTATGGCCTGGGGCGGGGGGCCTGTAATTACCAGACATTCGTTTTCAAAGTCAATGGATAGCTGAGCTATCAAAGTTTTGTACTTGGCAACATCCACTTCTGAAAAAGGAATTACTGCCTTACTGTTCAGAAATACTTTGTACCGTGGATCCAAAATTGTGGCAGTAATGTAATGTGGATCTGACACAATTTTGTTTTGAATCCTTGTATTTTCAGATAAGAAACGGCTAAGGAGTCCGCCAAATGATATGCGTCTTGTTTGTCATCCACACCTGCGTACGTTTCAGACACCTCCTTCAGCTGTTGCTCCAGCATGTGCAACAATGGGATAGCTTGGCCCATAGTACAGTCCTCCCTGCTGACTTCACGTGTGAAGATCTCAAAAGGAAGTAGCATCTCTGTCAGGCATTTAACGAGGTCCCATTGACCCATCTCAATGGTCATGCCTCTCACAGTAGGATCCCCTAATCTTTGCATGACATAAGCATTGAGTGGTATGTACTGCTCAAACAGACAATCAAGCATGTAATAAGTTGAGTTCCAACGTGTTGGCACCTCCTGGATGAGTGCTTTGACTGGCATTTTATGCTCACGTTGAATGACCCTCAGCTGCTTCTGGGCTTTAAAAAAATGGCTGAAATGTGTGCATATTCTTCTGCAGGTGGCCAGTAAGTTGCTGACTTTGTATTCATTTTTCAGAAAGTCTTGAACAACAATGTTAATGCAGTGTGCCAAACACAGGATCCTGAAATAGCGACCATCTTTCATGGCCCTAACTACATTACTGCTATTGTCCGTGGCAACAAAACCAATGTTAAGCCCTCTTTGGCGCAGCCACTCAAAGACCTTGCTGTTAAACTCATCCAAAATGTTTGCAGCAGTATGAGATTTCTCCATAGCAAACATGGCTACAGTTGCATGTTTGCGAGTGGCATGAAAAATCTCAGCAGCGTCAACACCAGCAGATATCTGTTCTCTAACCCCCACAAAAGAGATCCAGTGTGCAGTGATGCACATGTAATCAGTGGCTTGGCAACTGGTCCACATGTCTGTTGTCAGGTGGATACTCTGAACAGCACTCTGCTTCAAGGCTTTTCCAAGCAATTACAGCACGTTGTGATGTAGTGCTGGAACATCAACTCTGGCAAAATAGTAGCGGCTGGGAACCTGCCATTTTGGGCAGATGGCTGTCACAAATTCCAGAAAACCCACCCCTTCAACAAAAGAAAAAGGGAGAAGGTCCAGTGCTAACATTTTATCCAGCTTCGCATTGTACAAACGTGCTATTGGGTGGTTGCGTTCGTACTGCCCCTCCCCCCCAAACATGCTGATAATGGTAGGCTGCATGGTTTTCCTTTCTCCTAGGCTCAACGACGCACTTTTTTTCATTGCGGTACTCCTTGCTGTCTCAGGCTGACTCTTACTCTTGTGCCACTGAGATGTTGCTGAAGATGTGGGCAACGATAACACTGCACTGCTGGGGACAGGGCTACTTTGTGTACCACTACCAGAGAGAATGTCTCCCTGTCCTTCCTCTTCCACCGTGATCGGATCTTCTACTCGTTTATCCCCACCAACACCAATGGTTGCAGTTTTTATGCCGCAAAGGTGGTCCTCCCAGCTGATCAAGTGGTGTTTTTTCAGATGGGTTATTTGGCCTCCGGTACCATAGTTTGTACCAAGCTTACCCCGACTAACAGAGGTATTACAAATGGAGCATATAGCAATGTTCTCCTCCTTTTCACTAACCGTAAAGAAGTCCCAAACTGGGGAACTTAACTTTGCCTCCTGCTGGAGGTGCCACTTCCAATGCCGGATGAACTGGAGGGTGTGGGTTTAATTTGACTCTGTGCTGTACCACTACCTACTTCTACTGAGGTGGTGGTTGTGCTGGATGTAGGTCGCTGCCGGGCCTTTGCTAATGCAAATATGGAAGCTGTAGGTTGTGTTGGTGTTACCTGTGTTGGAGGTATGCGTGCTACATCCCTTGCAACGATTTTGGATAGGGTAATAATGTTGGTCTCCATCTCCTCGGGGCCGGGAGTGATGTTCGTGATGACTGGCCCATCATCATCATCCTGCTGTTCTACATCGACCTCCATAAGTGTAAGGCTTTCTGGAACCTTCCTTTTCCCTAGCCTGGTCTTGGGACGTGTCTCCTCTCAGACTCAGTTTGTGGCTTCCAAGTGGCATCTAGATCATCAGAAGGGGGCTTGGCGAAGAACTTGATGGACTAACCCTCCTTTTCCTTGCTGGGAATTTGGAAGACAATGGATCTTCTGAATGAGTGGCTTCCTCTTCTTCTACCTCTGCATGAGGCTCAATTTCTTGAACTGCCCCTACTTCGGGAGGAACAACAACTACTATTGCGGGCGGTGGTTGCGGCTGTTGTTGCTGACCACTTATCTGCTGTGTTTCCTCCTGCGTTGATTGGGTACTACTTTTAGATAGCAATAAGTGTATCTCAGGCTCAGCATCACTGGTTTCCACCATTAGGCTGGCTACCTCTTCCACACTCATGTGCTTGGGCCTGGGTTGGTGGGTTGGGCCCACTGATGCAGAGGTGCTGCCCCCAGCTTGCCCCCCGGACACCGCTGCTGCAGGCGTAATTTTTTGTTTCCCAAAAAAGGTATTGGGCGGCACACCAGACTTAAGTGTCACTTCCTTCTTCTGTTCCTTCTTCTCAATAGCAACTTTCTTGGTACTGGAGGACCTGGTACCTGCTTTCTTTGGGCCCATCTTCTTCAGATGTCAGCAGCACTCAGTTGCACAAGTTGCAGAGATGTCTGGTCAGGTCACACGTCATGTTGTGTACAGCAGCAGGACGTCTGTCTGGCAGTACAACGGGCAATGATGACACACCTCCTCCTCAGTCTTTTGTGCACCTAAAAGCAAAAAAGCCAGAAGAACATCAGTCAAACGATAGCACAAATCAAACTAATATAATATATAACTTAGTGTGTAGTTGTCTCAATTATTACATTTTAGAAACTCAGTGAACAACAACAGTGTAGCCATTTATGAGACTTTGACAACAATGCCAGGGCTTTCCTGGTGTACTGTGTACACTCAGGAAGAATAAGAATAGCAAAGAACAAAAACAAAAATGTAGTGGAGCCTGTTTGGCCTAAATTTGTGCATCACGTGGGATGGATGCAGCATCAGGGAGATGCAGCTGGCAATGGGGATGGATTTGGAAGCAGTAAGACAAGAGGAACAATGGAAAGACACGCAGGCATATGTGGCAAAAACAGCACACTACTAACTACCACCACAAAATGGCCCCCAGCCACATGGTCACTCACAGGCACAAGGCACGGCAAACAATGAACTCAAGCAGGCCGATATGGCCAGACAAAGGATGCCTGATAAACAACACACACAGCTTTAATGCAAAAACTAAAATCCACATGGCTAAAAACAGGTTGGAAAGTTACACAACAACCACAACAACACCACATACACACGCAAAAAAGGCATTTATTTAACACACCCAAAAAGTTAAATAGACCCCCAAAAAAATCCCACATTTTGCAATTCAATCCAATGCCATCCATGTCCTACATGATGTTTAAATTCAACAGACAACACAAACAGTTTTTATGCACCCATGATGACTACCTCTGGGCCTACTGGCAGACTAGGCCACAAGCTTGGAGGCAAAAGCACAGTAGCTGGTCCCACAAAATGGCCGCCACCACATGGCCAGGCCACCCACAACAACAAGAAAAGGAAGACAAGACAGACAATGCAGGCCTATGGCAAAAGCACAATGCCTGGCTTCACAAAATGGCCGCCACCCAAATGGCCAGGCCACCCACAATAACAAGAAAGTGAAGACAAAGGACAGTACCAGGAAGTTGGAGACTCTGGGGAACTTCCTTCCTCTTTAAAAAAATTGTAAATAAAAGAAAAATGACTCTTTGATCACAAAACTACATCTAAATGACAACCTGAGGAGTTTTTTGAGCAAAATGAACAAAATCATCATTTTTTAGAAGGTTTTATGCTGCTAGAGAGATATTCTTCGCCAGATTGTAAATTCTGCGTGTTCGGCATTGCGATCTTCACAAAAAGTCGTTATCGCGCGCGCGAAAACGCATATTGAGCGCACGAAGAAGAAAAAAAAGTGTAAGTCCGCGTTGTCGCGCAGTGCGGAGTTGCCAAAAGTCCGCGAGCTGAACGCCCAGGGTTACCTACTGGCTGCAAAGGCCTATTTATTTAACACACACCAAAAACTGAAATACCACCCCAAAAACCACATTTTGCAATTCAATCCAATGCCATTCATGCCATAAATGATGTTAAAATTCAACAGACAACACAGAAACAGTTTTTATGTACCCATGATGACTACCTCTGGGCCTACTGGCAGACTAGGCCACAAGCTTAAGCCTATGGCAAAAGCAAGCACACTGCCTTGCTCCACAAAATGGCCGCCACCCACATGGCCAGGCCACCCACAATAACAAGAAAGTGAAGACAGACAATGAATGCAGGCCTATGGCAAAAGCACACTGCCTGGATGGCTCCACAAAATGGCCGCTAGCCACCCACAACAAAAAGAAATGGAAGACAGACAATGCAAGCCTATGGCAAAAGCACACTGCCTGCCTTCACAAAATGGCCGCCACCCATATGGCCAGGCCACAACAACAACAAGCATAAGCCAAGGGGAACAAAGAAAAGACATGCAGGCCTATATGGAAAAAGCAGCACACTACTAAACTACCACCACAAAATGGCCCCAAGCCACATGGTCACTCACAGTCACAACAGGCCATGGAAAACAATGAACTCAAGCAGGCCTATATATGACCAGACAAAGGAGGCCTGCTAAACAACACAGCTTTAATACAAAAATGCAAAAATGAAAATCCACAGGGCTACGAAAGGTTGGAAAGTTACACAACAAGCACACACACACATCCAACAAAGGTATTTATTTATTAACACACACCCAAAAAGTGAAATACACCCCAAAAACCACATTTAGCAATTCAATCCAATGCCATCCATGCCTACATGATGTTTAAATTCAACAGACACCACAGAAACATGCACCCATGGGTACCTCTGGGCCTACTGGCTGCAATTTCAATCAAAGAAAAACAACTAGGCCCCTACTGAAACTACAGGCCACCCAGGACACAACAATAAATTTTAAAAACGATGAAAATCCCCAAAAAATGTAGGTACAAACAAGCCCCAATCAAACAAACAAGTACACCAATTCTCCAACTTACTTGTAAAATCTCAGATCCAAAAGTCCTCAAATCCAATCCAATGATATGATGCAGCAGACAGACACAAAAAGTGATCCTTCCATCTCCAAATCCAAATGAAAGTGAACATCACATGGACAAAGCACTGGGAGGAGCCTGCTGGACAGGAACAGGAAGTTGGAGACTCAGGGGCACTTCCTTCCTCTTGAAAAAAAAAAGTAAAAAAAGAAAAAGGACTCCTTGCACAAAAAACTACAGCCAAATCACAATCTGAGGAGTTTTTTGGAACAAAATTATAATTTTCAAGAAGGTTTTATGATGCTCGAGAGATATTCTTCGCCAGATTGTAGTTTCTTCGTGTTCGGGATCGCGATCTTACCAACACTGCAGCCGGAAGTCAGATCGCGCGTCCGAATGACGTGTTCGCGTTCGCACACTCTCGCGGGATCGTGCGGCCGGATTCCAAATCTCATGGCGCCCGCGAACGGATAGGAAATTGCGTCGGCGAACGCAGAATCACGGTAAGTCGTTACCGCGCGCGCGAGAACGCATATTGAGCGCGCGAAGAAGAAAAACAGCTACGCTACGTTGCAAATTGCGTAGTACTCGGTAACTTATCGTTCTACGCGAATCGCGAAGTTACCGAAACTCCGCAAACTCCGCGAGCGTAGCGTAGTTCACCGCCCAGGGTTACAGCACACGTGCTGGATAGCTCCCCTCTGCTGGCTTCTCGGGCTTGCAGATCAGCATAATGCACTAAGAATATGTAAGTCAGATTACAAGAATAGTATAATTTATTCAATCTCCAATTACTTACGCTCGATTTGGAATATTAGGGCAAGGTCTTTTGGAAACAATATACTAGCATAAGGGCTTCTATTCATGCTTTTATATTTCTACATTCTTATCATCTTTTTAATTGCATTCTGCACTTTCAGCTTACTTATGTTAGCTAGTGCTTTTTAGCTACCTTCAATTTGTAAATAGCTCAGACTTCCTGACCCTTTTTGAGCCCATTCAAAGGACTTTCTTGGAGGTTTTTGCCTCTCTGGTTTCTGTCTTAGCCTGGAAGTATCATTTTAGATTACTCTTAACAATGAATGTATTATGATATTAACTACATTTTATTTATTTGCATTGCTAGGATTTGTAATCCAATTCCAAAATGTCTTCTATGCATTTTTTTAAAAGTTTTTGTACTGTGTACTTCTATGGTTCTATGAACCAAAATAAAGTTAATCGATTTATACTTTCTAGTACCTAAAAGCAAAAAGCCTCAAGTTCGGACATCTCGTCGCACCTGACCAGGACAAAGTCAATGTTTCAGGCAGACTGCGATGGAGTGCAGGTCGAATACAGTGAGCGGTTGGGCCCGGTCAAGTTTTTACCTTCTGACTTAGTCACTTTTTTGCAATGTTTTCTCTTGACGTCGAGTCAGGCTCCTCGTCAGGCCGGCTTGTGAGTGGATGTTGGTGGCTTCCTTCAGTGTGAGACCTCGGTGGAATCAAGGAGGTCTTGGAGCTCTGGTGATTTCTGGAGCTCTGGTGATTTCAGGGGGACGAACCCGAACTTCAGGCCAGATCACAGTTTGACATCGGTGCTTTACTCTCAATGACGGGTCGGTCAACTTATAGAGCTTTTTCACAACATTTCTCCAAATGGTCTCAAACTTCTGGGTATACATCCAGGTCCTTTTGGGCTCTTGACATTTCCACAACACCAATACAAGATTCCAGAATCTCAGAGTTGATCCTTGGTATTTGGGACTAAAAAACCCACAATGCACCTTGCCAAATCCTTTAAAGTCCACTAAAAGCTGTCCAGCCGGGTTCTTCTTGGTGGAGTTGATGCAGGCAGAGCTCTTTTAACCTGTTGCTTCCAGGGAGTCCACTCCTCAAACTTTCAGAGTCAGGCAAAGTCCTTCTTTTGCTGAAGTGTAGCAGGTGCAGTCATCTTGGTGCAGACCAGGGGGCATATTTACAAGCCCCTTGCGCCACTTTTGCGCCGCCGTTGCGTCACGCATGTGACGCAGCAGCAACGTAAACCATGTGCCGCGTTGCGCTATATTTACAACGTGACGCATCTAGGGAGATGCGTCACGTAGTAAACCCCTGCGCCACATGAAACCTGCGTCAGGTTTCATGTGAGGCGTACCGGCGCCGGGGGCGTTCGGCGCAGGTACGCCTCGGAAAAGTGACGTAGTGAAATCTACAAGATTTCACGCAGTCACTTTTCCGACGCTGGTGCGTCGAATCCTTACGCCTGCTTCAAGCAGGCGTAAGGATTGACGCACCATGTTAGGGATAGGGAAGGTTGGAACAGTGCTGGAGGTGCGTTGCGCTTGCGACACAACTTCAGCACTGCGCCACGCATCTCCTTATCCTTGCGCCACGATGCGCCGCATTGTAAATGCGGCGCATTGGACGTGGCGCAAGGGTAAACTTGCGTGACGCATTTTCCCTGGCGCATCCCTGCTGATATGCAGGGATGCGCCAGGGAATGTAAATATGCCCCCAGGTTTTCAGCAGGGCAGTCCTTCTTCTTGTTTCTTCCAGGCAGGGATATGAGTTGCTGCACAGCTCTCCCACGTTCTTCCAGGCTTCTGGGTGGCAAATAGGGGGGGCCACCCCAGACTAATGGGGTGCAAGGTGATGGAGCAAGGGCTCGTAAACGAGACTTGCTCGGAAGCAATCTTTTCGTTTAACTCATTAACGACTTACTAACAACGTGTTTGTAATTAATAATTCGCTTTTACAAAGAGACACACGGGACAATGAAGCTTGCCTATGTGTTTACTAACTGAAATAACATGAACGAAGGACTAAACGCACTTTAACGGGGGATCTTTACTGCGCATGCGTCTGCTGCATCTACGTAGTATGATGTACTAATGCTTGGAGGGAAATTCTTGCGCCTGCGCAAAGAACCATAAAATGGCCACTTGAAAACTCACATGCATGGCACCAGCTTGTTGGAATTAGAAAATAAGTTTTATACTAATGCATATGCAGAAAGGGTAATAATAAGTAGAATGGGTTAGAGTAGAGTTTGGTGGTATACAGTGAAATCATTTATTTTTGAGAATAACATTTCTTCTTTTGACTTTATTATTAGTGCGCATTTGGGCCTGTCAAACTTGTCTGAATCGAGCCGACTGACGTAACACCACGCATGTGTACTGGCGAGAAAATACGAAAGGATGAGTAAGGACTTGTCACGCGTACAAGGCCAGCGAAGATGTGCCCTGGGAACATGAGGGTGAAGAGTTCATATGAAGGAGCTTTATTCAGGAGATCGCTACATTTTGTATTAATAAAGTTTGGAGATGTATGGGAAAGGAAATGATTTAATAAAGTTTGAGAGGAGGAGTTTGAAACAATGGTTTAATGGAATAAGCGAAATGTAAGCATGGTGTGATGATCATCCCCCCCTTGCCTGTCCAATCAGAGTTAGTATTTTGAGAAACTGAAACATTAATGGGTGGTACATGGTTATGGAAGGGTATAATTGAGGTCGTTTTAGTTACTTAGGTAGAACTGGGTGTGCTGATGGTGCGGAGCTTTACGGGAGCACAGAAGCAGAGCTCGGGATGCTGTCGGTGCTGTGGGTGGTGCTGAAGCTGTGAGACGCTGATGAAGAAAATCGAATGCAGAACCATCTATTTAACTTAATTGGGTTAGAAAGAAGATCGCGGAAGAACCACGAGGAGGAAGTGAGTGTCAGAGAGGGGTGCGACGCAGTCGTCGGTATTTAGAGAGGTGAAGTATCCTGTCCTGATTCCTGTCCTGAAGTCTTTGTCTCCTGACCTGTCCCGGGGACCCTTACCAGCCCTTTGGCCAGGGGGTTGGTCTTCACACCATACTTGGTAATTATAAATTCATCGTCTTGATAGATGTTCTTCTCTCTCTGTCCTCTTCTTTCTGAGTATAGTTGTTGTGTGGATCTGAATTGCTATACCTATTGAATTTTTGATTGAATTGGCACTCTTGTGAATGAGGGTGTTTGTACTGAAATGTTGAGATGGTTCACACTCACATAATTTAGATAAAGATTTTATAACTTCCTGAGTCTGTGATTATTTCATTATATTCGAGAAAATGTTTAATAAGTTATGTTAATTATCACCATCAACTAGTTCCACCTAATGGTCCATTGACCAGAGGAAAGAACTATTTGATCAGTGAAAGGTTTAGTTAGAGAAGAAATAACTAGATCTTGAATTATGAAAATCATAAACTAAAAGTTCCAGGGGTCTACTTGGTATTCAGTGGAAGTAAGTTGTATGGGCCCAGGTGAGTATATGGTAGTGGAGTATCTGCTGTTAGTACGCCGCTGGATCAAAGGTACCACCCTCAATAATATCACTTACCCTGAAGTGTGGCAAATGTTTGCCCCAGAAAGCACAGTTCCATTAAATCCAAAATGGAGAAAATCTCCCCTGTAGCTTAAGGCCTTTCCCTAACACTCCCTTTCCGGACCCTTTGCTAATTTTTTTACAGGGCTCCCATGTTACTGTGTGTGCAGGAAGTGGGAGAGGGTCTGGGTCCTGTCCTAAGTGTCTTTCCCTCTTTGAAAGCCAGTTTGGCTTACCAGCCCCTGTCCTGCCTTTTGCTCTGCAACAGCAGATCTCCTTCCACCAGATGCCTCCTTTGTATCAGCAACATCTCGTTATGGCAGCTTGGCTCAGTCTGTCAAAGTCTGGCCAATCTGAATAGGCTGCTACAGGGCTGGATTTAGTCACAGCAGAAAAACAAGTTCTATAACTTTTTTTCGGTAATAGTTATAACAAATCCAAGCTTCGCAAGTTGCTGGATTTATTGCAACTATCATTTTCATACTTTGAAGTATTATTTTAGCTCACTCCTGTCAATAGTTAGACTTTATTAATGTTAAATAAAGCCTTCCCATGTTAGCCTATGGAGCTAATGTACTACAATGAGGAAAAACAAAATTGGAGTTTTTTCCCTCGCAAGGGCATTTAAAACATCTTTTATAATGGCCCTGCTTATTTTGACATGGCACCCTGCCCTTGGGGCACCTAGGTCAGACCTTAACGGATTACTTATATGTAAAATAAGGTAGTTTAAACCTTTGGAAACACCTTTAATTCCAAAGTCGATTTTGCATTTAGTTTTAATTTAAAACCAGCCTGCAAGGCAGAACTGGCTTTTCAAATGACAGACGGCAACACAGCAGTGCACACTTAAGTGCAATAAATCTACTGGGCCTCTAAACCTACATATCTTACCATATACTAGGGACTTACGGGTAGGTTGTCAGTACCAATTGTAATTACACCTAATTACATGTACCTTTTACACTGAGCACATACAGGCCCTGGGTCTGGTTAGCAGAGCCCAGGGTACAATCAGAGTCAGAAGACCAACATCTAGTCAAAATGGGGACAAAAAGGCGGGGAGACACTGCAAAAAGTCCTGGTTTCTCACATTATACATTTCAGGTAGAGGCATGGGTAGAAAGTATGCATATGCAACTCCGGATGTCTCCATCCACTCAAAACTCGGAGGTCGATTGAAGCAGTTATTTCCGTTTCCAAGATAAACAAGTATTCGGAATGCAATAGGTCTCGCATTTGCGAGAGTTTAAGCTATTAGCATTGTAAATGACAATGCCTTTTATTTATGTTTTAAAAACCAAAACATAAATAAAAGGCATTGTAATTTACAATGCCAATAGCTCAAACTCACGTAAATGCGAGACCTATTGCATTGCAAATGCTTGTTCCTTTATATCACAAAGAAAAGTTTAATGCAAGTTGATTCTACACCTTAAAGTTTGACTTTCCCTACATTGTATACTCCACTTTCCAAATGTAACTTTTACGAAAGTAATTTTTTTTTCAATCGATATACCTGTGCTCTATTAAACAGATCGGATAAGATTCCCAATAACACCTGAGAGACAACATATTGGTTTTGTAACGGATATGTATCGGTGTTACGAATGTGGGCTTGTAAGACTGGTGCACAAGCACTACTGTAAAAATTGGGTACTGGTGTCGCTCTAATGTGTATGCAACCTTGACGCCTCTGTGTCTTTGTCAGTAGAGAACAGTGTGGCATACATTTAACTGCGCGACGGCTGCACATGCTGAAAGGTGTGCATGTTCAAGTATCCAAATTTCACAGTTGTTTGGCAAGCGTTGCATTTAATAAAAGTGTACAAGTGTTTGTGTTTCTTGCCTGCAGTTGTGCCCTTAGGGCAGTAATGGGCATTGCTGCGTATTCAGTCAATGGTGATGATTTAGTGCGAGTTGTACTCTGAGTGTGTCATGCACATTTATGATGGTTTAGTGCCATACGGTTATTTTTGGGATTTGCATTAAATATGTGTGTGCAAGGTTTGATGAGGATGGTGTATATCGAGGCTTCCAATTTTTGTATGAGTAAGTAAGTATTCAGGGGCAGATTTACGAGCCCCCTGCGCCACCAGTACGTCACTTTTCCTGACGTACTGGTGGCGCAGGGGGCTGCTCCATATTTACAAGGAGAGGAAAAGCCACCCTGCGTGACTTTTCCTCTCCTTGTAAATACGGCCCCTTCACACGCAGCACTTTGCGGTGAAGGGGCGTTCCATGGGTGTTGCTGTGGGTGTTCCCACGCAACACTCATGGAACAAGACACATCTCCAGAATTACGAGAAATCGTAACTCTGGAGATGCGTCTGAAGCTACGCCACCCTAGAGGTGGCGTAGCGAGGCGCAACGAGGAGAAATGTTTTCATTTCTCCTCGTTTTTTCCTCTTTCAATGCGTGCTGCCTTCTACAGCACGCATTGAAAGAGGAAAATGCTTGTATTGATTGTTTTTGTGCAGGAAGGGGCACCTTCTTGCACAAAAACAATCTCCCCACGACGCAGGCATCCTTGCACCATGGTGCAAGGGTGCCTGCGCCGGCGCATGGCTGCAATTTGTGCGCCAGCGCAGGGGAAGGACAGAGATGCGACATATTGTTGTAAATATGTCGCATCCCTGTGCTTCAGAACTAACGCAGCGCAGCGTAGCAAAATGACTTGCTGCACCGCGCTGCATTAGTTCAACGTAAATCTGCCCCTCAGTATATCAGTAGGGGGATGTGCATGTAATGGACGCTGTGTTTCCTGGCTCATGGGATGCCAAAGGGATGTGTGTGTTAAATTGTTAGCACTTCACATACGCAGATGTCCGGATGTCATTTGGACATTCATTCTGTTTAACCTGATAGAAATAGATCTCTTAGTCATGAGGGGTGAAAATGTATGTCTTATTGGATGCCGCATATATGTTACATTGTTGTAATTGAAACAGCATATTGGGTGTTTATTTGGAGTGTGATGAATCTGGTTAGGAGTGCACGTGCACGAACATCCTATTACTGCATGGTTGTTACTTCCATGCGCCTAAAAGGCGTCGGGATGTTATCATTTTTATTAGGATGCCTACTGTCATCATGCCGAGTGTCAGTGTGGAACACTGGGTTTCTTTACTGATTCTGTGCAGTTGGTTTAAGTAACAGATTCAATTGAAGCAAAAGTGTACAGAGAGTTAAGTTTCATTTCATATTCAAAAATGGCCATTTTTAAGATTTTCTGCATGTGTAATTTTCTAAAACGTACAAGATACATGTTTGCTTTTAATTCGGAAAACACTGCACTTGTCCAACATACACTGCCAGAAAATAACACTCTGGTGATTTTGTACATGCTCAAATTAGAGGTAAATCCACCTATACCCACAAATACAGAGAATTAAAGAATTCAGTTGTTCAGTACTTTGAGGTTTTTTTTTGTCTTGAAAATGGACGAGTCACTTTATAACATATTGAATTATACTTGGGTTTTCATTGGGTTCTAGGTACGTGTCAAATTTGGTGAACTTTGAATAACTATTTTACTCTTTATTTCTGACAGAGGATCTGTGTTAAAACTGATGTGTTCATCATGCCATCCCACAAAAAACAATTTTGTAATCATTGAAATCCTTGACCAACATTCTCCACAATCCTTATGTCCAATTAGGAAAGTGTTTAGAGTGTAGTGGTTTTTAACTGCCATAGTTATAGACCAAGCAAAACATCCAATTACCTGTGGAAAGCGCATGTAACCTTAACCATACTGGTACTATGCTACCAGAAGAGGTAAGAGGGGGGGAGGGAGTTAGAGAGCTGGAAGATATGGGGCAGGGTGTGGAAAAAGAGGAAGAACACGGGGAGAGGAATGCATTTGTTAACATAAGCCCGCTATGCAAAGCATACATACACAGTCCGCGCTCTCCAATGTAGCTCTGAATTGTTGATCAAGGACAACAAAGGAAACCACGATTCTCACTGATCAACTCTACATCCCTCAATAACGCTTTTAAGCTTGCAAGTAACTGGGTTTATCTAGCTAGCATATGCTGGAGAAGTGTCTACAAACTCAGGGGCATATTAGCAAGGGCTTTATCGCCGCTTTAGCAACAGTTTTTGCCGCTAAAGCGGCGATTTTTTTATCGCCCTATCAGCAAGCTGTCGCTAACAGGCGTTAGCGACAGCTTTCTGGCAATAGCGGCCGGTTTTCCCATCGCCTTGCATGCCAGCGATAATTATCGCTAATGACATGCAAGGTAGGCGTTCCCAACTAAAAGCGACTGAAAACAGTCGCTAACACAACTTCCCCCTATTAGCAACGCACGCGAAGCGATAAAAAAACTCGCGCTAAGCGTGATTATCACTAGAATTTAACACCTGCTAAAAACATGACTTACCTGTTTGTTCAATGGGAGGTGGATTGTCAGGCTAAGTCCCCCATGGAGTTAATGTGTGAATATCGCTGGATTTCCAGCGATATTCACGCATTTCGCCGCTATCGCTGGATATTTTATCGCATTGGAGATAAACGTTGCTAATAGCGTGTTATCTCCGCGATAATATCCAGCGATACGCGGCGATAAAAAAAACCCGCTAAGCGTGGTTTGCGATAATTATCGCAAGTTGTTGCTAATATCCCCCTCAATATGTTCCTGGTGGAGTTCTTTTTAATGGTAGCTTTTTTTAAAATTTAGAACAAATGACTTTGAAAAGTGTGGACGTATTTCTAATAGATCAAGGCACATACAATAATTGTAAATGTAACCTTAGACAAAAAACAATCATTAAGAATACATTTGTGTGTTCCTTAGGCTACACTGAAATGAACCATGCCATATTCTGTCGTTGGGATGGGAGATGTGGGGCGGAGGTAGTAGGGAAGAGAAGTGGGGGGTTGAAAAACATTATTAAGCATACAACTAAGGGACTAACGCTAGAGCTGACAGTCTTTGGGTTTGGTTAGCTGTCACACTTTAGTGACACAAAGTGCCTATGTTAATCATTTCCCCATGAGTAAAAAAAACACACTGACAGGATAGCTGCAGTCTCTGTATTAATCAACAATACGAAATGACTGCCCGCTTCCTTGTCGCAATCAACTGCTCTCCGATGAAAGCACAGTGGGAAAATGTGCCATAAGAGGACTCACCTTGCAGGCATTTTCAGATCCCTCTTCCTTAAAATCGTCAAATGTCATGACCTCTGCCATTATGAAGCCCTTTTCGACATCAGTGTGTATCTTCCCTGCAGCTTGAGGAGCCTTTGTCCCTTTCTGTAGAAGGATTAACAGGAAGGAAATTAATTGTGCTCGAGATGGAGTGCAAAGGTTCTGTTTTGGGGTCCTAAGACAGATTTCAGATCACCCCTCAATTGTTATTCCATGCTAATCAGCCACCTTCAAAATCTTCAAATCAGAAAGTCACAATATCTATATTATCAGAATTAATGTTCAGATAAAGTGAAGCAATTGACATCACAGAGGTCAGCCCTTTCTCATTATTTTTAACACACATCTAGGACTGCAGCACTGTTGTCATGCCATGGGGTCACAAACTCAGAAATAAATCGGAGGTTTGCAACTATCAATTTTCAACGACAAACAGAATAAAAATATTTGAATAAAAATGTTACTTTACCACGAAATTTAAATGGGAACCATTTTTTTTTTTTATTTCATGCTATTTTTGGACGATTTTAGATTGCATCTAATAAAAATCGAAAGGAAACGTATTGTAGCTTGTGCCAAAAACAACATTTAGGGGTCGATTCCGATTCGGGCCGGAAAAAGCACCGACCGACTCGGAGCCGGAAAAATTACCGACCGACACGTACCTGTGGCGCCCGACACGCCAAGTACGATGCAAGCCGCGATAAATCCGACCGACACGTCCGAAAACCAAGCCGACCGACCGAGCCGCTCGGAAAATAGCAATCCGGCCGGAAAAACACGCGAATCCAACCGACCGACACGCACCCGGAACAAATCCGACCGAATCGTATCCACCAACTCCAACCCGCAAAGTACGATGCAAGGCGCGAAAAACACGACCGAGTCGGACGGAAGACAAGCCGTACGACCGACACGCATACAAAACCGAGCCGAAGCAACACAATACACCGCGACCGACGCGTACGCAGCATAGAAAACTGCACAAACACAGCGTGAACGAAACGGAAAACACCGTACGAGACCAATGCAGGGTCCGACTCGGTCACAAGAACGTTTCCAACATACACAAACAGCACAAAGGAAAAATCACCCAAAAAAGGCCAAACAAGCAATTAGCAAGCCAATAAATACTGGGGGGTGGGGACAGAGAACAAAGACACACCCACAACTCCACCTATATAAAGGACACAAATCACTACCATGAGCCTTTGCAAATGCCATTCCACTGCCAGCACCCAAGAGAAAGCAACCACACACCCACAGCTCATCCCTCACACAAGCCACACACCATCAGCACACCAACAAATACCTACCTCACATACACCCAGCAAAACACACACTCACACACCCTCACCTGCACACCAACACACACATCACTCACCATCACCACCCATCACCATGCCCCCAAGAAGAATCACAAGTTCCTAGATTGTGAATTGGAAGTCCTGGTAGACGAGATCCTCAGGGTAGAGCCACAGCTGTTTGGCACATTGGTCCAACAGACCCCCATGTCGCAGAAAACCAAGATGTGGGAGAGGATCATCAACAGGGTGAACGCCCAATCACCATGTCGGCGCACAAAAACCGACATCCAGAACAGGTGGTATGACGTGCGTAGGAGGGTACGGAAACTGCTGAAGCAAGACTACATCAACAGCCAACACACCGGCAGTGGCCCTCCTGCCAAGCCAATATACCTCAGGCCCTGGGAGGAGAAGGTGCGGGCCATCCTACCGCCAGTGAGCATATATGGACTAGAGGACATCCCAGAGCCTGGTGAGTACACAACAAATGTACACAATAAACTGCCACAAAACACACACATCACTGTCAAGGGGAGAGTCAAACCATGCACACATAGCAATTACACAGCAACTAGAACAGAATCATCCCAAAATGTGTATGTCAGTCAGATAAACACAACACATGCCATCAAAAAAGTCACATCCAACTGTGCCAACACATGTACAAACACAACCACAACTACAGCTAGGCAGTGGCACAAATAGAACTAACACACACATCCACACATGTAGCCACCACAACAACACCAACACACAGTGAAGACCACTCAAAGGAAGGAATTCTGTGTATGCTGGCCAAGTCAGTGTAGCCAATAGCATCATGGGAGTCGCAGTCACACATATTGCCCCCCCACAACTGTCCCATCAACACCACCCTGAACCATGCTCACATCACAGGGAGTGGAGAAGGACTCACAAGATGGCTGACACTGGCTACTGCTGTGGGGAGCACAAGGCCCTGCTGCCAACTGTGCACCAACAAACAGCAGGACACCACTGACTGACATCCTGAGAGACAACTTCCACTCCCTGCAATGCAAGCACGTTCCATGGTGGGCTATCTGGCTGGCTGGGTGGGAAGGGGGACTTGCAGCACTGACTATAGTCACCAGCACCTCCCCTCACACCCCCCCACACAAACTCCACAGTACCCACCTGGTAGAATGCAATGCCCTCCATCCTAACACAAGATCCCACAAAGCACCACCACCCTGGGTTATGTTGTGTGAAGCACAGGGACACTCTTGGGACTCTTAGCCAAACAACTGCCAGGACAACACTCCCAGCCATCCTGTCAGCACAGCCAGCCCACCCCACAGGGAAGCAGAGTCAAAAGGAAGGAAGCATGGGCATGCTGGGAAGGGGGTGGAGGCAATAGCATGATGGGAGTCGTAGTCACAGACATTGCTCAGCCTCACAACTGGCCCATCAACACCACCCTGAACCATGCTCACATCACAGGGAGTGGAGAAGGACTCACAAGATGGCTGACACTGGCTACTGCTGTGGGGAGCACAAGGCCCTGCTGCCAACTGTGCACCAACAAACAGCAGGACACCACTGACTGACATCCTGAGAGACAACTTCCACTCCCTGCAATGCAAGCACGTTCCATGGTGGGATATCTGGCTGGCTGGGTGGGAAGGGGGACTTGCAGCACTGACTATAGTCACCAGCACCTCCCCTCACACCCTCCCCAACACAAACTCCACAGTACCCACCTGGTAGAATGCAATGCCCTCCATCCTAACACAAGATCCCACAAAGCACCACCACCCTGGGTTATGTTGTGTGAAGCACAGGGACACTCTTGGGACTCTTAGCCAAACAACTGCCAGGACAACACTCCCAGCCATCCTGTCAGCACAGCCAGCCCACCCCACAGGGATGCAGAGTCAAAAGGAAGGAAGCATGGGCATGCTGGGAAGGGGGTGGAGGCAATAGCATGATGGGAGTCGTAGTCACAGACATTGCTCAGCCTCACAACTGGCCCATCAACACCACTCCTGAACCATGCTCACATCACAGGGAGTGGAGAAGGACTCACAAGATGACTGACACTGGCTACTGCTGTGAGGAGCACAAGGCCCTGCTGCCAACTGTGCACCAACAAACAGCAGGACACCACTGACTGACATCCTGAGAGACAACTTACACTCCCTGCAATGCAAGCACGTTCCATGGTGGGATATCTGGCTGGCTGGGTGGGAAGGGGGACTTGCAGCACTGACTATAGTCACCAGCACCTCCCCTCACACCCCCCCACAAACTCCACAGTACCCACCTGGTAGAATGCAATGCCCTCCATCCTAACACAAGATCCCACAAAGCACCACCACCCTGGGTTATGTTGTGTGAAGCACAGGGACACTCTTGGGACTCTTAGCCAAACAACTGCCAGGACAACACTCCCAGCCATCCTGTCAGCACAGCCAGCCCACCCCACAGGGAAGCAGAGTCAAAAGGAAGGAAGCATGGGCATGCTGGGAAGGGGGTGGAGGCAATAGCATGATGGGAGTCGTAGTCACAGACATTGCTCAGCCTCACAACTGGCCCATCAACACCACCCTGAACCATGCTCACATCACAGGGAGTGGAGAAGGACTCACAAGATGGCTGACACTGGCTACTGCTGTGAGGAGCACAAGGCCCTGCTGCCAACTGTGCACCAACAAACAGCAGGACACCACTGACTGACATCCTGAGAGACAACTTCCACTCCCTGCAATGCAAGCACGTTCCATGGTGGGCTATCTGGCTGGCTGGGTAGGAAGGGGGACTTGCAGCACTGACTATAGTCACCAGCACCTCCCTCACACCCCCCCCACACAAACTCCACAGTACCCACCTGGTAGAATGCAATGCCCTCCATCCTAACACAAGATCCCACAAAGCACCACCACCCTGGGTTATGTTGTGTGAAGCACAGGGACACTCTTGGGACTCTTAGCCAAACAACTGCCAGGACAACACTCCCAGCCATCCTGTCAGCACAGCCAGCCCACCCCACAGGGAAGCAGAGTCAAAAGGAAGGAAGCATGGGCATGCTGGGAAGGGGGAGGAGGCAATAGCATGATGGGAGTCGTAGTCACAGACATTGCTCAGCCTCACAACTGGCCCATCAACACCACCCTGAACCATGCTCACATCACAGGGAGTGGAGAAGGACTCACAAGATGGCTGACACTGGCTACTGCTGTGGGGAGCACAAGGCCCTGCTGCCAACTGTGCACCAACAAACAGCAGGACACCACTGACTGACATCCTGAGAGACAACTTACACTCCCTGCAATGCAAGCACGTTCCATGGTGGGATAACTGACTGGGTGGGAAGGAGGTCTGGCTGTCAACCAAACACAATCAATGCAGACCATGTTCACACCCCAGAGAATACATAGAAATGCCCAAATAATGCAGGACAATGTGCCACACCAATATCAACCCCTGACTGTGACGACTTAGGACAATACAATGTACAGGCCCGCACCCCGAGGCACAGTCACAACTATCAGGTGTGTCAACCACTGATGCCTGCAGAAACATGACATACATTGTTTGTGTCTCCCAAAAACAGGTGATGATAGGGACACAGCAGCAGACGCTGAGGAGTCCCAGTCCCAGGCTCAAGAGGATGCCGAGCTCACTGGCGTCGTACAGCCTCTGTCCTCCTCGGACGATGAACAACCTGGCACATCCGGTGCAAGTCAACATGCTGCACCAGCAGGACCACCAGCTGCAGCACCAGCAGGTCCACCAGCTGCACCCCCTGCACCCACCCCTCCAACGACTGTCACCACGAATACCATCCCTGCCGACATGGACAGAATAAGGAACAACACCAGCGCAGTGACCCTGGACCAACCTGGGGCCATGGACACCACCACCACCACCACCCCCAAGGTGGACTAGGGTTATCTGTGCGTGCAACTGCACACACTGCACATGTCAGCAGGGGTGGTGGGAGGGGTGGGAGACAGAGGTCGCTGCTTGCAGACGTTGCTGGTGTGCATGAAGACCCACAACTGGTACGCATAGCTGATGCGTACCAGTCCAGCACCGGAGAGCTCAGCCAGGTAGTGGGGCTCCTCAGAGACATCAAACAGCAGCAGGCTGCCCATCATGCCCGCTTGGACTCCCACATGTCCCAGGTGGAGTCACACATGTCACGTGTGGACTCCCACATGTCCCGCGTGGAGTCCAAGTGGGATGTACTACATGAGATGACGGCGGTGCACAGGGACATTTTACAATGCCTCCGCCAGATGAACAGCAACCAGTCCACACCTCCCTGTGTGCCAACAACATCTGGTACAGAACAAACTGCAACTGCCACAGGGAGGGAGGAGGACTCTGGCGGAGAGTCCCCTGCACCGCAGCAGCCTGCACTTGAGGGCCCCCCCAAGAAGAGGGGTCGTCCGAGGAGGGGAAAGTGAGAGGCTGATGGCCAAGCGCAACTCCCAGGAAGCCTGAACCTGTTCTGGATTTTCGCCTTTGTGCACAGACTGTTCACCCTGTTGATGGCAACACTACTCCCACACATTGCATGGGGAGTACAAGTTGGAACAATGTGTCAGACAACTGTGGCCCCGATACTGGGGATCCTGTCTACCTGGACTTTCTATTCATCTAGGAACTTGGGATTGCAAGATTCATGTACAGCACAATCCATCCTATGCACTATTATCACAGATGTATCACAATAAACACACTAATACACCATACTTGCCTCTGTCGTGATTCCAACGTGGGTGCTGTTATGGGGATGATGAACTGCAAAATTACACTGTGTATGCGAACTGCAACAGCAAGGACAACACAGGCATGTGAGTACAGGCAACGTGACACATATGAGGGAGACACACCACCAGGGCTACACAACACATACACACCTAGGCCATCTGACTCATTGCCTACACTGATGTTGCCAGGGAAGACGGTGCAATGCACAGACACCACACCCATTCCCAGTTGTAGTCAAGTAGCCCACAGGTGCAGTAAGCAAATGGCAGTCAAATGTGTGACCACAGACAACGCACATCACTAAGTGAAGCACAGGTTTATTACACAGTAGCAACATGCCGTAACCACTACAGATGCAAGGTAACCCCACCTGGTAGCGGGCACACAGTCAACAACTGTAGACGGAAGGAAGTCCATGGGTGTGGCGCACATCACCTGTAGGGACACAACAGCTACCAGCCTGGATGTGCAATCACGTCGTCGGTGGACACAGTTGACCAAACGAATCTGAAAGTACCCTGTGAAGGACAGAAATGACACACAGTCAAAAGCAATGCAGTACAGGACAGAACAGCAAAACTCATGCACAATACATGTTACAAGATACCCACCCAGAACCAAGTTAGCATGTCAACACTGTTGGGGAGTACAGCCCACCTGTCACCACACATCGCAACACACATCCTGTCAAGTAGCCCATGGACACACTCCAACAGCACTAGAGCACCACCCACACATCATGCCAACTCACATCATTCACATGACACCTCAGGATACTCACATTCAGCTAAAGAAGTTGGTGATGAGCTGTGTGCGGACATCACCATCACCATCATCATCATCATCGTCACTGGCATCGTGGTCCAGGCCAGGATCCTCCACAGGTGGCGGATGTTGGTCATCGTCATCCTGGATGAGAGGCAACTCCTTCCGCACTGCCAGGTTGTGGAGCATGCAGCAGACGATGATAATCTTGCACACTTTCGCAGGGGCATATGGGAGGGACCCTCCGGTCTTGTCCAGGCAGCGGAAGCGGCTCTTCAGGAGACCAAAGGTCCGCTCAATCACTCTCCTGGTCCGACCATGTGCCTCATTATAGCGCATCTGGGCAGGTGTCACAGGGTTCCTGAGGGGTGTCAGCAACCACGGCATGTTGGGGTATCCCGAGTCACCTACGGACAGACAAGTGCACATCAGCTGACTTGGAAAAGTGGGCGGAATACTACAGATCAGATCACACACAATGGCACAAAGTCAGTACACACCGACAAGCCAGGCACGCTGGTTCTGCATCTGTGCCATCAACCTGGGGATGCGACTACTCCTCATCACAAAGGCATCGTGTGCTGAACCAGGGAAACGGGCACACACGTGTGTGATGGTCATGTCTGCAAGACACACCACCAGTGCATTGACCGAGTGGTAGTGCTTGCGGTTCCTGTAGGCCTGCTCCTGGGCCTGTGGTGGTACCAAAGCCACATGTGTCCCATCAATGGAGCCAATTACATGCGGCATCCTCCCCAGGGCATAAAAGTCACTCTTCACGTCAGTGAGTCGTCGCAGTCTAGGGAAATAGATGTACCGGTTCAGGAAGAGCAACATTGCCGCCAAAACATCGCGGAGCACACGGCTGAACATGGTCTGTGACATCCCACCAGCAGACGCCACAGTATGTTGGAAGGTACCGGTGGCAAAGAAGTGTAGGGCTGCCATCACCTTCACCTTGGGGGTCAGCGCTGTAGGATACGGCCGGCCAGGCTGCAAATGTGGGGACAACTGCACTGCCAAATCCTCAATCAGCTGCCTGGTGAAGCGGTACCGTCGGATGCTGTCCCGTTCCACCATCGTTGCCAGGTCTGGGAATGGCCGATGGACAGCAGGAGCCCTGCAGTGCAGAGGAGAAGTAAGCAAGATCGTCAGTCACCCCATATATGTGGCATTGAACACACTCAAGATCCCAACATACATCATCATGAGGCACAACTACATGAAGTGTGCAGTACCGGAACGACATGTATGGTACATACATGGCCAACATCTGTCAACACGGTCCTACAGGTGGCATCAATTTGTCCCAGGTTGGCCCATTGGATATCATGATGCTGTGTCACAGTCACCCCCCAGTGACATGTGAGGACAGATGTGCCCCAGGCACCACAGCTCAACGACAGGCACATTCCCAGGGACCCTGTAATGCCACATGGACACTGGCATCACCTGGAGTATCATGTGTACACCACAGCAAAACAAACATGACCCCCACAGGTAGTGGCCACACTTGCCATGGCAGGAGAGCCATGGACGTCTGTGACACACACGCACAACATCAGAGTCCATGCACACACAACGTGGATGTGGAGACTGTCTCCCATTGTGCACATGAAATCAGAGACATTGTAAACACTACATGCACAAAGACTGTGGAGGGCCATCACTATTGTGCCACTGGGACACCCTGGCTCAAACATACCGTCCCACATGGGACTCACGGGGTATGTGACATGACATACACAAACACCACTGTGAAATGTGACCATGACACATGCACAGATATGAACAGTTGCACATCACAGTGGTCACGTACACGTAACACCCAGGATCCTGTCCCCATGAACACGTGCACAGCCTGGGGGTGGCTGCCCACAGGTGACACCCACAGGACAACATGTACACCAACATACACACAATAGGAAATGCAGCCTTACATGCCTTATGATAAGGTTTGGACAGGCTGTCGTGATGTAGGTGTGCCCCTCACTCCCTGGGAGCTATCTGTGGCTGGCATATGTCCATCTGAGACAGGCATGCTGACCTATGCCAGTCACATATACAGTGATGCGTTGAACAGCAATGGACCGATCGGTGCCTCCGGCCGGCCCATTGCTTTCAATGTGTGCGGGTACAGCGTTGTACCCCTGTGCGCGTTGAACAGCAATGGACCGATCGGTGCCTCCGGCCGGCCCATTGCTTTCAATGTGTGCGGGTACGCGTTGTACCCCTGTGCGCGTTGAACAGCAATGGACCGATCGGTGCCTCCGGCCGGCCCATTGCTTTCAATGTGTGCGGGTACGCGTTGTACCCCTGTGCGCGTTGAACAGCAATGGACCGATCGGTGCCTCCGGCCGGCCCATTGCATTCAATGTGTGCGGGTACGCGTTGTACCCCTGTGCGCGTTGAACAGCAATGGACCGATCGGTGCCTCCCCATGGCCCATTGCTTTCAATGTGTGCGGGTACGCGTTGTACCCCTGTGCGCGCTGAACAGCAATGGACCGATCGGTGCCTCCGGCCGGCCCATTGCTTTCAATGTGTGCGGGTACGCGTTGTACCCCTGTGCGCGTTGTACCTCAATGGACCGATCGGTGCGCACCCATTGACAATGGGCTTGCCTGGCAACGGACGCGTTTTCGAATTTCGAACGAGTCGGTTGCTGGAAAATCAGTTGGTCACCCACAACAATGTTGCAAAATCATGTATGTCATGAAGTTGAAGTTTTGAAGGATGCTGTGGGCGTGTTTTGGTGCTGCTATTCCATGGATTGGCCAGATTCAGAAGATGCAAACGACTTGGACCTATCACTTTGGACACAAGGGACAGTATCTGCCTCTCCAGCACATATATATTGCAGCCTGTTCCCCTGAGAGCCCACTTGCCTGCACTACATGCTCCAGGACGACATCTGCCACTGCACTGCTGCTGTCTCTGCCCCTCTGGACCCTGCAATGGCACGTACTGTGGAGAGAGCCCCAGCCTTCAGCCTTGAAGAGAACCAGGCCCTGCTGTACAGCCTACTTCCACAGTACAGCAAGCTGTATGGGACACCAGGGGAGCAGGTGAGTGTTCTGTGCACTGCCTTTCTGAATGTGCATTTTGTCTGACTAGCAAGGCTGAGAGTCAGCACACCACTGGCTAGCAGGCTCACTGAGTAGTTGTCACCCCCCATAGTGTGTAGTGACTTGCACTGGACAGGTATGGTGCAGTGACAGTGCTTCTGAACAGGGTTTTACTCCCCATGCAATGATCCCATGTAGTGACTTCTGGAAAACTGTCCATGGGCAGCCGTGCACTGCCTGGGTACACCATGTGCCCCTGTGATTGCGACATGTATATGCAACTGTGTCATGCACGGATATGTTGCATGTGTAGTAATGGCCTTATCACTTTGTCATCCTGACAGGCTTCTGCCCATCGGAAGCATGAGATATGGAAGGACATCGTCCGGGCTGTCCGGTCCGTGGGGGTCTACAAGCGCCGGATCCGCAACTGCCAAAAGAGGTGGCAGGACCTTCGGGGCTGGACCCGGAGGATTGCACGGGTCCAGCTGAAGCTGTCGCCTCCTCGCAGGAGGGGCGGAACACGGACCCTGACCCCCCACATGCTCAGGATCCTGGCGGTGGTCTTTCCAGAGCTGGATGGGCAGCTGAAGGCCAGAGAGCAGCAAGGAGGGGGTGAGTCAAAGACTGCACTGTGTACTCTGTCTAACATGCTATGTGCCCTCCTCGGGCCAGGTTGAACTGCCACAGTACAGCAGTCATGTTGTCCAGGAGCCATGTCCCTCTATTGTGCACTGCCCACTCCTCATCTGATACCCAGGTGTGGCCCTTACATGCAGGGAATTCTGTCACTTAGGACTGTGTCCTTGCAGTTTGCTTGACTCAAGGTGGGAGACAGCATCTGTTTCCCTGACTCTGTGGTGGGCATCATGGGTGGGTCCATTGCTTACACAATGCCTGTATTCTGACATGTATTCAGCGTGTTACTTTGATCTGTGGTCCAATTGCTGAGCTGATCCACCACATGTGGCTGGGGTACCTGGAACACACCCATGCTGCGGGTGGGAACAATGTTTGGGCCCCAGGAGTATGTATATGACGTGTGTCACACATACTTAGCCAGCTGCCTACAGTCCAGGGCTCATCCCTCATTCATGTGGGGCTGGACAGTCATGCCTACTCCAGGCCATACAATACACTCTGTACTCCCACTCCCGTGTATCAGCGGACACATTGTGCACAGTGATTTGACCCCTCAGGTGTCTGCCTCTGTGTCAGTGTGCTGTGGATTAGTCGCCAGGACTGCTGTGGAGTTTCTTGGTAGGGGCTCAGCATGCCACTGGAGATGTGACCATAGGAGACGATACTTGTGTGACACATAGGTGTCTGATCAGCTGCCCATGCAGACTGGGGCATGTAAATGTGAAGTTCAGGCAGCTGTTCCCCATGCACAGCAGAGTGTGAGGGGCTCAGGTTCAGAGGGTAGTGTCACAGGTCTCCCATATGTCCAATAGGTATGACCTGGACAGATGAGGGTTAAGAGGATGTGTTGTGGGGGGGATGTACATGTGCACTTGTGCAGCTCCAGGACTTGCATTCCCCATGACCTACTATTGTGACACAGTGCAGAGTGTTGTTGTCTGGCTGCAAAGTCATACATCACTGAGCCAGTGATGTATGACTTTGCAGTCATGCCTCCGCCATGGCATGTGTCTACTGATTGGTGAGCCTGCAGGGGAGTGACATGTGCTACATGCACACCATAGTGGCGCTGGCTATCAGGACATGGGTGCATCATGGTGTCTGTCGCTGGTATGCATCACATGCATTTCCTATTTGACTCTGGGCATCCCTTACATCCGGAAACCTGTACTGACTCAGTGGCAAGAGCTGTGATGTGTCCACACCGTGTCCTCTGCACTGTCCAACTACTGTGTACTTGGTGCATGTGTCAACACTGGGGTGTTGCAATCCAACAGACACCAGACAGATGGGTGCAAGGCCATGTGGGATGTGAGTGCCATGCTTGGCATCAGACTGACAATTGACTTCTCCTTTTCAATTAGTGCACTTTTAGCAATGTACAACTAATGATGCCAGGGCTTGCTCTGTGATGTGCTGTGCTCACAGTGGTGTGTGCGTTATGTGCAGGTGACTGATGTCTGTCTGTTTCCCCATTGTTTGCAGATACATCCACGGCCACGGAAGGGGACAGCTCCACGGACCAGGAGGAGCCGGAGAGCCAGACTGGGTCAGCAGCCGAGGAGTGGTCGGAGGGACCCAGTGGCACGGAGGGCGAGGGGAGCCACACCGAGGAGTCCTCAGCAGCATCCACCTCAGCTGAGGACCAGAGCAACTCGGAGGATGACTCCCTTGTGGAGGCGGGTGTCAGCAGCCACCACACCCCAGCTAGTGTTGCTGTCCCCGCCACCACCAGCACCACCACCGCCCTCCCATCGGCTCCCATTCCCCAGGTCCGTGGAGGCTCCCATGTCCGGGAGCGTGTCTCCTTTGGGCCAGGCACCGCACCCCCTGCCCCTGTGTCCCCTGCTGCCCTGAGTGAGGAGTCTGTGTACCTCCTTCGCCAGCTCCATGTAGGGCAGACAGCCATGCTGAGTGTCCTCCATGCGCACACCGCGCTGTTGACTCAGCTGGTGTCGTTCATGGAGGGCATCTCATCGGGCATGTCTGACCTACAGAGGGGCAATAGGTCCATGGACTCCTCCCTGACGGCAGCAGTGTCCCTCCTCAAACGGTCCCTCACCCCTCCTGCCTCTGCTCCATCCACACTCCCCAGCACCTTACCCATCCCAGGCACACACACACCGGCACAGGCACACACCAGCACACACACATCCAGCACACTGACACACACGCCAATGACAAAACGCACACGCACGCACATTCAGGGGACTGAAGCCAGACTCACAGGGGATGGGGCCCTGGAACACACACACGCATCCACATGCACTGCGCAGTCCTCAGTTCCCTCTCCCTCCAAAGCACCCTCCCTTGCCTCACCTGCAACCCCAAAGTCACAGCAGCTCTTCCTCTGTGACCTCGGCCTCTTCCCCACCAATGAAGCTGCTCCAGCATCCCGGGGGAAGAGGAAGCCCACCCACACGGAGCAGAGTGCCCCTCGCACCCGGACACCCTCCCCCAGGCGCAGACGGACTGAGGCCCCCACCCGCAAGTCCCCCGGAGTGGTAAGAGCAAGACCCCGCCACCGCCCTGCAGCTCAGGCACAAGGTCTCCGTCCTCCATCCCTCAGGCCCCCACTGCACAGGTGCCCCCACCACACCCTGCCCCAGGTTCCCCCACCCACAGATATACCATCCCCAAGATGATCCGGCCTTCTCCCCTGCCACTTGCTCTCCCAGCACCACACCCCCGCTGCGCTTGTCTGTGCCACTGATGTGGTGAGGGTGTCCTCCCCTCTGTCCAACCCACCTTGCCTGTTCCCCATTCTCCTCCCCTGGAGGTAGGCACTGCAGTGGAGTCCACTACCGCCCTGTCTGACTTGGGCACTGCAGTGGCGGACCTGTCCACCCCATCTGCAGGGTCCACTGCAGTTGTGCCGGCACCCACGACATCTGAGTCATGCCCCCAGTTGTGCCGGCACACACCATGTCAGACACCTCCACTGCAGTTGTCAGTGGCTCTCCAGCACCCACCACCCCTTCCCTGACTCCCCCTGGTGAGCCCTGATCCTGTCCCTGCGGTGCCTGGCCTGCCCCCGGTTGCCCCTCCTAGTGGATTGTCCCTGGTATTGTGCAGGCATGCGTAGGGTGACATCTGCCAGTGTCACCCTGTTTGAACTTTGACAATGGACTGGCCATTGGCCTTTGCTCTAATTTCTTCTGGACGTCGTTATCAAACTACACATATGCTGAATAAAGCAACTTTCTTTTCTCTAGTGCTCATGCTTCAGATGTACATGTTGTTGGTGCAGCTAACCATGCCCTTGCTGCAGTGATGGTGATATCTGGTCTCATGATTATGAAGTGTTACTGTGCAGGAACCCATGTGGTCCAGGGGGAATGTGTCCTATCATGTGGTGTATCCATGTCATCAATGGCAGCATCTGAGGGTGTCATGTGTTCAGTATTTGGCAATGGGTTTCCTACTTACATTGGCAATTTCATATCTGTGGCTTCCACCCCTGCACATCTGTTGTGCCTGCCATCGTTGCATTTGTCTACTTCCCTGACCGTGTTGCCATCTCCAGTGGACATGCAGGTTTGGGCATCAATGGGGAGGGACTCATCCGTGTAGTCAGTGCAACATTGCTATACAAGTGTGTTGGATCTGTGCTGATGATTCCGTTGGCACATCCATGATCAGGCTGATGTGATGGGAGCCCTCATTTGGTGCTAATTGTTGATTGTGTGACCAAGTGCTCAGCTGACATGATGGGGCCCTACTGAGGCAACATATGGCACAGCTTTCCTCACACAGGAGTGGAGTCCCCTCATGGCAGTGTGTACACGTGTGACATTGCCTGCGCCCAAGGTGTGTGTTGTATGTGCATGTCTGTGTGTTCACTTCCATTCATCTGCGCATGCTGTGATCCCTAGTGTTGTACCTGTTTGTGATGCTTGCTGACTTGAGCTATGTTCCCCCAAAGTCTTCTCCCTGTGTTCTCTGTGATGTGGGTGCATGGCACATTACTGGTCATCAGGGTGTCACCCATAGGTGTGTTTGCTGTCAGGGCAGAGTTTGTGTGCAGACGCAGATGGGTCACAGTCAGGTTTCCCTTTGGCACTTGTTGTTTGCCCCTGTCATGTGATTTCCAGTTTGTGTTATCTTTCAGTGATTGTGACACGTTGTGTGTGTGACTGCTGGCACTCCTTAGGGTCCGGGCTGCAATGTTGGTTGTTGTCTATGTGTGTTCTTTGTGGGTGACCTTGGCTTCTTCATTGGTGTGTGACTGTGGCTGGGATCCCATTGGTCGGTGTGGTATTGCCGTCATGTCCATGTACAGCGTAGTGTGCAGTGTGTCAGACATTCAGGAGTCTTGTTGAGTGTCCATGTGTGATGTGTTTCTACACCTTGGTTCCCACCCACCACCCTGGAATAGTCATGGGTGCATGTGCAATGTCACCAGTGCATGTGTACTTCACTGCTGCACATTGTTGGAGGTCGAGGGGTGTGGTGTTGAGTGTGTGCAGATGAGAGTTGTTGCCCGGCTAGGCCCCTGCCTCCATGTTGGCCTTGGCTTACTGGCCATGCTGATTGATTTGTGCTTGTGTAGGTGTGATGGTAGTTTGTTGCTCAGGACACCTGACTGTGGTTCACAGTGTGAACGACATTTAGCTTTGTCATCACAGTGGTATTTTTATTCAGCCCAGGGTCACCACATTGTGGGGGCCCTGGGGGTGGTGCTGTGGTGTGTCTGTGACTTGCTGTGTCAGTTGTTGTTCCTACGTGCCTGTGTGACATGTGTGTTTTGTGCTCCCTCTCACCTGACAATGCCTGCTTGCCCACATAGGGGATTTGGATCCATGAGTTACCTTAGTGTGGCAGTGTATGCACATCTGTATGATTGGTATTCAGCTCTCCTCATGTGTTGTGTGGTTGCCTGGGGACACTGGCACCCCCACCCCTCACCTGCTGTGTATGATGACAGTGTTGGTCTGCCTGTTTGTGTTTGTGCATCTGCACCACTGCATTGGCATATCTTGGGTGTGCCATTGGCTGTATGTTGTTTGGTGTGTTTCCCCTGCTGTCCCTGGGACTCCTAGGTCATCGGTCAGCACAGTGATCATGGTTTGTGTGTCCCATTGCTGCCATGGTATGGTATCTGTTCACCTCACATCTGCTGTCTCCACAGGATATCTGCATTTGTGTGCCCATTGGTGCAAATATGTGGTTCTGCATTCTGATGGTCACTTCTGTCATTGTGTCATTGATGACTGTTGACGGTCTCAGCCCCCATGGGTGTTGTTTGTCTGCACATGGCCAAAGGAATGTTTCATTTGCACTGCAGTATTTGGCTCCCCCAATTTATGTTGCAATGGGACACATACACTACTTTGCCACAGATGAGTTTTTGGTTCTGTGACCAGGAATGATCCATGCAGTTTGGCAGTTGCAGCTCTTTCTTTGTCAACAATTACCTTTTGGTCACTGTGATGATGAGGGTGTAGACCCCATTGCCACAATGGTCAAAATGTGCTTCAG
>CAWUFW010023478.1:0-75351 GCA_963921515.1 Calotriton arnoldi
GCCAGCCAGATATCCCACCATGGAACGTGCTTGCATTGCAGGGAGTGTAAGTTGTCTCTCAGGATGTCAGTCAGTGGTGTCCTGCTGTTTGTTGGTGCACAGTTGCCAGCAGGGCCTTGTGCTCCCCACAGCAGTAGCCAGTGTCAGCCATCTTGTGAGTCCTTCTCCACTCCCTGTGATGTGAGCATGGTTCAGGGTGGTGTTGATGGGCCAGTTGTGAGGCTGAGCAATGTCTGTGACTACGACTCCCATCATGCTATTGCCTCCACCCCCTTCCCAGCATGCCCATGCTTCCTTCCTTTTGACTCTGCTTCCCTGTGGGGTGGGCTGGCTGTGCTGACAGGATGGCTGGGAGTGTTGTCCTGGCAGTTGTTTGGCTAAGAGTCCCAAGAGTGTCCCTGTGCTTCACACAACATAAGCCAGGGTGGTGGTGCTTTGTGGGATCTTGTGTTAGGATGGAGGGCATTGCATTCTACCAGGTGGGTACTGTGGAGTTTGTGTTGGGGGGGGGTGTGAGGGGAGGTGCTGGTGACTATGGTCAGTGCTGCAAGTCCCCCTTCCCACCCAGCCAGCCAGCCAGATATCCCACCATGGAACGTGCTTGCATTGCAGGGAGTGTAAGTTGTCTCTCAGGATGTCAGTCAGTGGTGTCCTGCTGTTTGTTGGTGCACAGTTGCCAGCAGGGCCTTGTGCTCCCACAGCAGTAGCCAGTGTCAGCCATCTTGTGAGTCCTTCTCCACTCCCTGTGATGTGAGCATGGTTCAGGGTGGTGTTGATGGGCCAGTTGTGAGGCTGAGCAATGTCTGTGACTACGACTCCCATCATGCTATTGCCTCCACCCCCTTCCCAGCATGCCCATGCTTCCTTCCTTTGACTCTGCTTCCCTGTGGGGTGGGCTGGCTGTGCTGACAGGATGGCTGGGAGTGTTGTCCTGGCAGTTGTTTGGCTAAGAGTCCCAAGAGTGTCCCTGTGCTTCACACAACATAAGCCAGGGTGGTGGTGCTTTGTGGGATCTTGTGTTAGGATGGAGGGCATTGCATTCTACCAGGTGGGTACTGTGGAGTTTGTGTTGGGGGGTGTGAGGGGAGGTGCTGGTGACTATGGTCAGTGCTGCAAGTCCCCCTTCCCACCCAGCCAGCCAGCCAGATATCCCACCATGGAACGTGCTTGCATTGCAGGGAGTGTAAGTTGTCTCTCAGGATGTCAGTCAGTGGTGTCCTGCTGTTTGTTGGTGCACAGTTGCCAGCAGGGCCTTGTGCTCCCCACAGCAGTAGCCAGTGTCAGCCATCTTGTGAGTCCTTCTCCACTCCCTGTGATGTGAGCATGGTTCAGGGTGGTGTTGATGGGACAGTTGTGGGGGTGAGCTATGTCTGTGACTACGACTCCCATCATGCTATTGCCTCCACCCCCCTTCCCAGCATGCCCATGCTTCCTTCCTTTGACTCTGCTTCCCTGTGGGGTGGGCTGGCTGTGCTGACAGGATGGCTGGGAGTGTTGTCCTGGCAGTTGTTTGGCTAAGAGTCCCAAGAGTGTCCCTGTGCTTCACACAACATAACCCAGGGTGGTGGTTCTTTGTGGGATCTTGTGTTAGGATGGGGGGCATTGCATTCTACCAGGTGGGTTCTGTGGAGTTTGTGTTGGGGTGTGTGTGAGGGGAGGTGCTTGTGACTATGGTCAGTGCTGCAAGTCCTCCTTCCCACCCAGCTAGCCAGATATCCCACCATGGAACGTGCTTGCATTGCAGGCAGTGGGAGTTGTCTCTCAGGATGTCAGTCAGTGGTGTCCTGCTGTTTGTTGGTGCACAGTTGCCAGCAGGGCCTTGTGCTCCCCACAGCAGTAGCCAGTGTCAGCCATCTTGTGAGTCCTTCTCCACTCCCTGTGATGTGCGCATGGTTCATGGTGGTGTTGATGGGACAGTTGTGGGGGGGCAATATGTGTGACTGCGACTCCCATGATGCTATTGGCTACACTGACTTGGCCAGCATACACAGAATTCCTTCCTTTGAGTGGTCTTCACTGTGTGTTGGTGTTGTTGTGGTGGCTACATGTGTGGATGTGTTTGTTGGTTCTATTTGTGCCACTGCCTAGCTGTAGTTGTGGTTGTGTTTGTACATGTGTTGGCACAGTTGGATGTGACTTTTTTGATGGCATGTGTTGTGTTTCTCTGACTGACATACACATTTTGGGATGATTCTGTTCTGGTTGCTGTGTGATTGCTATGAGTGCATGGTTTGACTTTCCCCTTGACAGTGATGTGTGTGTGTTTTGTGGCAGTATATTGTGTACATTTGTTGTGTACTCACCAGGCTCTGGGATGTCCTCTAGTCCATATATGCTCACTGGCGGTAGGATGGCCCGCACCTTCTCCTCCCAGGGCCTGAGGTATATTGGCTTGGCAGGAGGGCCACTGCCGGTGTGTTGGCTGTTGATGTAGTCTTGCTTCAGCAGTTTCCGTACCCTCCTGCGCACGTCATACCACCTGTTCTGGATGTCGGTCTTTGTGCGCCGACATGGTGATTGGGCGTTCACCCTGTTGATGATCCTCTCCCACATCTTGGTTTTCTGCGACATGGGGGTCTGTTGGACCAATGTGCCAAACAGCTGTGGCTCTACCCTGAGGATCTCGTCTACCAGGACTTCCAATTCACAATCTAGGAACTTGTGATTCTTCTTGGGGGCATGGTGATGGGTGGTGATGGTGGGTGATGTGTGTGTTGGTGTGCAGGTGAGGTGTGTGGGTGTGTGTTGTGCTGGGTGTATGTGAGGTAGGTATTTGTTGGTGTGCTGCTGGTGTGTGGCTTGTGTGAGGGATGAGCTGTGGGTGTGTGGTTGCTTTCTCTTGGGTGCTGGCAGTGGAATGGCATTTGCAAAGGCTCATGGTAGTGATTTGTGTCCTTTATATAGGTGGAGTTGTGGGTGTGTCTTTGTTCTCTGTCCCCACCCCCCCCAGTATTTATTGGCTTGGTAATTGCTTGTTTGGCCTTTTTTGGTTGATTTTTCCTTTGTGCTGTTTGTGTATGTTGGAAACGTTCTTGTGACCGAGTCGGACCGTGCATTGGTCTCGTACGGTGTTTTCCGTTTCGTTCACGCTGTGTTTGTGCAGTTTTGTATGCTGCGTACGCGTCGGTCGCGGTGTATTGTGTTGCTTCGGCTCGGTTTTGTATGCGTGTCGGTCGTACGGCTTGTCCTCCGTCCGACTCGGTCGTGTTTTTCGCGCCTTGCATCGTACTTTGCGGGTTGGAGTTGGCGGGTACGAATCGGTCGGATTTGTTCCGGGTGCGTGTCGGTCGGTTGGATTCGCGTGTTTTTCCGGCCGGATTGCTATTTTCCGAGCGGCTCGGTCGGTCGGCTTGGTTTCCTGACGTGTCGGTCGGATTTATCGCGGCTTGCATCGTACTTGGCGTGTCGGGCGCCACTGGTACGTGTCGGTCGGTAATTTTTCCGGCTCCGAGTCGGTCGGTGCTTTTTCCGGCCCGAATCGGAATCGACCCCTTTGTGTTACACACATATGTGTGGTTATTCTAATTTCTGGTCCAGCGTCAAATGTGCTATTCCCCTAGTATTTAGCTTGCTAACTGTACCTACCTGATGATGACATTACCCATTAGACATACACGACATGCTATGGACTCATGTTTGGATTGTGATCACAATGATGCTCAGGCCCTCTGAAAGTAATTGGCACACAATCTGTGATCATCTCTTGAACCTGGCCTCTGTGCTTTTACAGGACAAAGGTTTTGTAGTGAAATTAACAATGCTGCAGATCAAGGTTGTGGTATGTAGGTCAGACTGTCCAGGTGTGACTTGCGTCCCTGCAAGGACCCTACACTGAACGCCAAATCCTTGCACCTGCCATGACCTGAAAGTGATGTTTGTGTGTTCGACATGACACTACCTCTGTCAAGGCATGTAAGGCAGTGTAGCATGGTGGTTCTGCCCCAAAGGCTGCCCCCCAGCCTCTAGTCACAGAACAGCTGGTGATCCATGGAAATTGTGACCTAATATTGCAGTGGCCTGGTGGGAACTGTGTAAGTGTGTAAGTCCATTAGTGTGGTCTATGAAGGCCCACCTAACCATGGGCCACAGGTGACCCTGGTGCACCTGCATCTCCACTCTATCCATTCCTCAAAGTTCACAGTTACTTTTGCTGCAACAGTGTGTGAATGCCTTTCATTGAAAATAACCTGTGAGATTGTTTCTGTGGACATTCCTGCAGCATGTACTCCACATGTACTGATTTAGGAATTTGGTTTGATCATCAGTTATATTGTTCATGTACAAATTTCTTGCTTTCATTTCCACCCCAATCCCAGATATGCATCTTCATGTATGGGGGTATTTCCCCCAACCCAGATATGCCTCTTCATGTATGGGGGTATTGCCCCCTACCCCAGATATGCATCTTCATGTATGGGGGTATTTCCCCCTACCCCAGATATGTATCTTCATGTATCGGGGTATTTCCCCCAACCCCAGATAAGCATCTTCATGTATGGGGGTATTTCCCCCCAATCCCAGATATGCATTTACACATATGGTATATCCCCTACCAAAACACTAATTTACTGTGAAATTGATGTGGGTATTTGCCACCCCCCCTATTGATTCGACATTGCTGTGGGTATTTGCCACCACCCCCTATGGATGCAACATTGCTGTGGGTATTTGCCACCCCCCCCATTAACTCAACATTGCTGTGGGTATTTGCCGCCCCACATATTAACTCAACATTGCTGTGGGTATTTGCCACCACCCCCTATTGATGCAACATTGCTGTGGGTATTTGCCACCCCCTATTAACTCAACATTGCTGTGTCTTTTTGCCACCTCACATATTAACTCAACATTGCTGTTGGTTTTTGCCACCACCCCCTATTGATGCAACATTGCTGTGGGTATTTGCCACCCCCCCTTATTAACTCAACATTGCTGTGGGTATTTGCCACCCCACATATTAACTCAAAATTGCTGTGGGTATTTGCCACCCCCCTATTAACTTAACATTGCTGTGGGTATTTGCCACCCCCCTATTGATTACATTGCTGTGGGTATTTGCCACCCCCTCATTAACTCAACATTGCTGTGGGTATTTGCCACCACCTCCTATTGATGCAACATTGCTGTGGGTATTTGCCACTCCCCCTATTAACTCAACATTGCTGTGGGTATTTGCCACCCCACATATTAACTCAAAATTGCTGTGGGTAGTTGCCTCCCCCCTATTAATTCAATATTGCTGTGGGTATTTGCTACCGCCCCTTATTGATGCAACATTGCTGTGGGTATTTGCCACCCCCCCCTATTAATTCAACATTGCTGTGGGTATTTGCCGCCCCCTATTAACTCAACATTGCTGTGGATATTTGCCACCACCCCCTGTTGATGCAACATTGCTGTGGGTATTTGCCACCCACCCTATTAACTCAACTTTGCTGTGGGTATTTGCCACCACCCTCTATTGATGCAACATTGCTGTGGGTATTTGCTACCCCCCTATTAACTCAACATTGCTGTGGGTATTTGCCACCCCACATATTAACTCAACATTGCTGTGTGTATTTGCCACCACCCCATATTAATGCAACATTGCTGTGGATATTTGCCACCCCTCTATTACCTCAACATTGCTGTGGGTATTTGAAACCCCCTATTAACTCAACATTGCTGTGGGTATTTGCCACCACCCCCTATTGATGCAACATTGCTGGGGGTATTTGCCACCCCCCCTATTAACTCAACATTGCTGTCTGTATTTGCCACCACCCCCTATTGATGCAACATTGCTGTCTGTATTTGCCACCCCACATATTAACTCAACATTGCTGTGGGTTTTTGCCACCACCCCTATATGATGCAACTTTGCTGTGGGTATTTGCCACCCCCCTATTAACTCAACATTGCTGTGGGTATTTGCCACCACCCCTATTAACTCAACATTGCTGTGCCACCCCCCTATTGATTCGACATTGCTGTGGGTATTTGCCCCCCTATTAACTCAACATTGCTGTGGGTATTTGCCACCACCTCCTATTAATGCAACATTGCTGTAGGTATTTGCCACCACCCCTATTTATGCAACATTATTGTGGGTATTTGCCACCCCCTATTACCTCAACACTGCTGTGGGTATTTGCCACCACCCCCATTGATGCAACATTGCTGTGGATATTTGCCACCACCCCTATTGATGCAACATTATTGTGGGTATTTGCCGCCCTCTATTAACTCAACATTGCTGTGGGTATTTCCCACCACCCCCTTTTCATGCAACATTGCTGTGGGTATTTGCCACCCCCTATTAACTCAAGATTGCTGTGGGTGTTTGTCACCCCACATATTAACTCACAATTGCTGTGGATATTTGCCACCCCACATATTAACTCAACATTGCTGTGGGTTTTTGCCACCACCCCTATTGATGCAACATTGCTGTGGGTATTTGCCACCCCCCTATTAACTCAACATTGCTGTGGGTATTTGCCACCACCCCTATTAACTCAACATTGCTGTGCCACCCCCCTATTGATTCGACATTGCTGTGGGTATTTGCCACCCCCCTATTAACTCAACATTGCTGTGGGTATTTGCCACCACCTCCTATTAATGCAACATTGCTGTAGGTATTTGCCACCACCCCCTATTTATGCAACATTATTGTGGGTATTTGCCACCCCCCCTATTACCTCAACACTGCTGTGGGTATTTGCCACCACCCCCTATTGATGCAACATTGCTGTGGATATTTGCCACCACCCCCTATTGATGCAACATTATTGTGGGTATTTGCCGCCCCCTATTAACTCAACATTGCTGTGGGTATTTCCCACCACCCCCTTTTCATGCAACATTGCTGTGGGTATTTGCCACCCCCCTATTAACTCAAGATTGCTGTGGGTGTTTGTCACCCCACATATTAACTCACAATTGCTGTGGGTATTTGCCACCCTACATATTAACTCAACATTGCTGTGGGTATTTGCCACCCCCCTCCTATTAACTCAACATTGCTGTGGGTATTTGCCACCACCCCCTATTGATGCAACATTGCTGTGGGTATTTGCCACCCCCCTATTAACTCAACATTGCTGTGGGTATTTGCCACCCCCCTATTGGTCTACATTGCTGTGGGTGTTTGCCACCCCCACATGTTAACTCAACATTTCTGTGGGGTTTTTTCCACCCCCTATTAACTCAACATTGCTGTGGGTATTTACCACCCCCCCCATATTAACTCAACATTGCTGCAGGTATTTGCCACCCCCCTATTAACTCAACATTGCTGTGGCTATTTGCCACCCCACATATTAACTCAACATTGCTGTGGGTATTTGCCTCCCCCTATTAACTCAACATTTCTGTGGGTATTTGCTACCGCCCCCAATTGATGCAACATTACTGTGGGTATTTGCCACCCCCCTATTAACTCAACATTGCTGTGGGTATTTGCCAACCCCCTATTGATTCGACATTGCTGTGGGTATTTGCCACCCCCCCATATTAACTCAACATTGCTGTGGGTATTTACCACCACCCCCTATTGATGCAACATTGCTGTGGGTATTTGCCACCACCCACTAATGGTGCAACTTTGCTGAGGGTATTTGCCACCCCCCCCATTAACTCAACATTGCTATGGGTATTTGCAACCCCACATATTAACTCAACATTGCTGTGGGTATTTGCCACCCCCCTATTAACTCAACATTTCTGTGGGTATTTGCCACCACACCCTATTGATGCAACATTGCTGTGGGTATTTGCCACCCCCTATTACCTCAACATTGCTGTGGGTATTTGCCACCACCCCCTGTTGATGCAACATTGCTGTGGGTATTTGTCACCCACCCTGTTAACTCAACATTGCTGTTGGTATTTCCCACCACCCCCTAGTGATGCAACATTGCTGTGGGTATTAGCTACCCCCTATTAACTCAACATTGCTGTGGGTATTTGCCACCCCACATATTAACTCAATATTGCTGTGGGTATCTGCCACCACCCCCTATTAATGCAACATTGCTGTGGGTATTTGCCACCCCTCTATTACCTCAACATTGCTGTGGGTATTTGCCACCACCCCTATTAACTCAACGTTGTTGTGGGTATTTCCCACCCCCCTATTAACTCAACATTGCTGTGGGTATTTGCCACCACCCCCTATTGATGCAACATTGCTGTGAGTATTTGCCACCCCCCCTACTAAATCAACATTGCTGTGGGTATTTGCCACCACCCATTATTGATGCAACATTGCTGTGGGTATTTGCCACCCCACATATTAGCTCAACATTGCAGTGGGTATTTGCCACCCCCCCTATTATCTCAACATTGCTGTGGGTATTTGCTACCCCCCTATTGATTCGACATTGCTCTGGGTATTTGCCACTACCCCCTATTGATGCAACATTGCTGTGGGTATTTGTCACCCCTCCATTAACTCAACATTGCTGTGGGTACTTGCCACCCCACATATTAACTCAACATTGCTGTGGGTATTTGCCACCACCCCCTATTGATGCAACATTGCTGTGGGTATTTCCCACCCCACATATAAACTCAACATTGCTGTATTTGTCACCCCCCCTATTAACTCAACATTGCTGTGGGCATTTGCCACCCCTCTATTAACTCAACATTGCTGTGGGTATTTGCCATCCCCTATTAACTCAACATTGCTATTGGTATTTGCCACCCCCCCTATTAACTCAATATTGCTGTGGGTATTTGCCACCCCACAGATTAACTCAACATTGCGGTGGGTATTTGCCCCCCCCCTATTAACTCAACATTGCTGTAGGTATATTCCCCCCCTATTAACTCAACATTGCTGTGGGTATTTGCCACCCCCCCTATTAACTCAGCATTGCTGTGGGTATTTGCCACCCCACATATTGACTCAACATTGATGTGGGTATTTGAACAACCCACATTTGCCCCCCAAACACCAATTTGATACCACAATGCAAGTAATATTCTACCACCCCCCTTTTGGCTGTATTTACGACCCTGCTTTCTGTTGTATTTTCTTTCTTGTGGTTTTTACGTTAATCTGTATGTGTAGGTGTCATACATGCGTTCTGCGATGAAAGTGTCCATTGTGGTTGTAGTAGTGCTCGAAGAGGTAGAGTATGGGGATGACATGCACGATCAGATTCATGGCTGCACGTCTCGTTCACAGGATTCATGTTATGGCGCGAATCGGAGCTGAAATACTCCCCTTCCGGCTGCTCTGACATGTTGTTTGTAGCGACTGATTTGGCGCATGGGAAGTACGCATCGCACTTTGGTGTTTGGAATCGGACTTGGAAATGCCTCCAGATGACTCCTTTCTGCGTTTCCGGAGGCTTTTCGGTTGGACAATGAGGACGGAATCGGAGTGACCGTGTCGTTTGGTGATTAAAGGGTTTTGGGCATCGTACTGCGTTGTTTGGTTTAACCGGCTCCCAATACGAGTCGGTTTAACTGTTCGTCTCCGGACGCATCTGGGAGTGCCTTCCGCATGACATAGGAATCGGGACCATAGTGTTGTAGATTTATCATTTCCACTCAAGCCTAAGAATAGTAGGGAAAGTGTTGGATTTCGTAGGGTTAGGATTTACTATTCCAACTCCAGTCTAAGCAACAGTAAGGAAAACATTGGAATTCGGTGGAGTTTGATCTACTATTCCCCCTCCAATCTAGTTAAAAAAACATTTTTTTTATTGTTACCAAAAGGAAACATGAAACCAAACCTAGCAGTCAGCAGGTTTCAGATCATATTACAGTAGCTACTAGAAGTTCAGCACAACCAAGACAATCAGTCGAAGACACTAGATAATGGACTTTGGGTACTGACCTTTATTCCTTCCATCCTGAAAATGTGGCCCTGGTACTGGAACCCCTCACATTAGCCCTCTATAATCCCGCCATGGGGACCAAATTTGTTCCTATTTTTGGGGAATGCCTCTGCTCTGGTAGATTGTTTTTTCGACCAGCATGCACCAGTCAATGTCTTTTTTCCATTTATCCACTTCCGGAGTCTGACCCGCTCCCCATTTCCCAGCTATATCCCATTTAGCTACTCCCAATTCAAGGGACAATCGCAGTTTGCTGTACCAGGGTGGGGGATCATCTCCCCAAATATTCAACAAGCAGCATTTAGCCGTATCAGGTATTAGGCAGCCCGTCATGTATATCATGATCTCACTGAGCACCGTCCAGTATGGTCGTAGCCTTGAGCAGCTCCACACCATGTGGAAGACGGTACCCACCTCCCCACACTCCTTTAACCAGATTTCCTTGGGGGACTCCCACTCCAATCTAAACCACAGTAGTGAAAGTGTTGGACTTTGGAGGGGTTAGATTTACTATCTCCACTCCTGTCCAAACAACAGTTGGGAAAGTGTTGAACTTTGGAGGCATTAGATTTACTACTCCTACTTAAGTCTAAGCAACAGTAGGGAAAGTGTTGCACTAACTAAACTAAAATACAAAATGTAAATTACAATTTTAAAATCAAAATATAATATAACACTCACAAATGTACATAAATAATAATCAATAAAATTGATTAACATTAAAAAACGAATTACTATTAAATAAAAAATATTTCTAATTTAAATAACATCCCATCCCTTCTCCTTACAAACCTAACAACCAGCTACAACTTTATAAACAACTAATAACACTTAAAAAAGAATAAATCACTTAAAATTGCAAACTATATTTTATAAAATTAATAACAATTATACCAATGATACTAACACCGAAAATTAATATTTTAACTCAACACATTAAAATAATTCAAAATAAATATCTTTTACACCCATATCAGTGAAAATGATATTAAAAATAACAAATTCAATAACATTTTTGGAACAACAAAAACAACATTCTTGAAAACAATATTATTTACCAAAAATTATAACTTTGACAGCAATAGTCTAAATCACAATATTCTTTAATCATTATATTTTTCCCCAATATTTATGTTCAATTATATTATAAACTCGATATTTTGTCCAAACGCCACTTTGTATCGAATAGAAAAAGTGCTTCCCATGTTTCATCTAGCTCTACAGGCAGTTAGTCACTTAGGCAGTTCCAGGAGGAGGAGCAAGTGGGGTAGTATCCGGGTCTTGACATGGATAGAGAGAGTCTGTCTGCCCTTTAAGAGAGATCCACAAAGTATAATTTAATGCCAAAGATAAGTTGAATTGAACTGAATATTTAGAAAAAGGACAGTTGTTTATTGAGAGATTTTTGCAAAGTCTATTCATGTTTGATGGTGCGACCATTGAGGCAATTCCTACTATGAAGAGCTCCCATGTTTCTTGCCCTTCTTTGCTGTCCCACCCACTTTCAAAAGTCTCTTACCTTTAGTGCTGTTACTCAATAATGGCTTCTGTTGCAGTGTGAGATTTCCATAGCAAATCTATGTCTCACTCTTGATGCAGATGGCAACCTGGAAATATTTTTCTCCTCAAACATGTCTGGCTGATTGGCCAGACTACAGTCCAGGTACCACTTACTGAAGATTGTGGATTTGTTCAATTACTACCTAAATTTTGTTGAATATTTCTTTTTTCAAAGGTATTTTATTCATCGAAAACTCTTTGTGCTGTTTAGATTGTTTCCACTGAATAACATTCTTACTTTGTTCAGTCTATAGTTTATATAATCCATGGATACTAATGTTCATTGAAACCTTCCTTCTATGCAATTTGTACCCTGGCGCTTTATCACAGGGAATTTATATTTTCGTCAGAGTTCGGATGCGCACCCAAGCTGTGTGATATTTGGCCATATGTGACCTGCAACTCTGCCCCGCCCCCTTAGCTTCTCCAGGATTTATTTGGCCCAGTGACTCATTGGGGGTGAAGATATTCTTGGGTCTCTTAATTGTTTCTTCATCTAAGGGTCTTATTGAATGTTCTAGTGTAGCCACTACCCAAGCAGGTGTGCTATGTTGATGCCCTTAGTGAATGCTGTACAACTCTATCTTTTTTTGGTGAAGTTCTTAGCTCTTCAAAGAGTTGCTTGCCACTCCAAGTGGAAGATTGTCTAGAAAACAGCAACATCTAGATGGCCTTGATGTTGAATGAAGACTGCTCTGAAATGTAGCATAGATTATTCTCTCCACATCATTTACATAGCTTGTCTGTCTTTGTAATGATGGATCTATCTGTGGAATGTGAGCATAATAATTCTGTGGGTGGGGTTCATGGACATTTAAGGACTTTTGCGGGAATGTGTGAATGGCTTGTAAATGGGAAGTCTTTTTCCTGTTGGACAGGATTCAGCAGGCACCCAGAGAGACTCTCATGCTTGCCCTCTTTCGCTTGGGTGCAGTACCTCACCCTGTTGTTCGACACATAGGTAAGAATTAACAATAAGTATTGACATATCACCTGAATGCGTGAACTTTGATGTCACAGGTAGGTTCATGAAGATCCGAAACTTACAATTGTATCAGATGTGGAAGTTCAGACATAGTGATCTCTTAGAAGTTGCTCTTTTGATGAAGAATAATTGGTTGAAAGATTCATCTTAGCCGCTTACAACTATGGGGTTTCCATAAATGCTGAAAGAGTGCATGGGGGTGCTCACCTTTCTGGTTGATGTGTGGGAGCACCCCACTTGTATGAAGCTCCCCACACCAGACACCATGGCAGATTGTAGCTTCTACGGCTAGCCCTCATGTGTATTTCTGACTTGCTGTGAGAAGGCGTGCATCACTGGTTTTCTTGTTCTCATGCAGAGAGAATGCATTGAGTGAATGCTTCCCTTTCCACAGTACGTCACTTTCAGCTGGATTCTTGACATGACCATGAAGTTTAGCTCTCAGACTTATGCATGCTGGGCTTTTGGTTAACTTTTTTATTTAACTGTGATTAATTTGTGCTAGTGGCTGCTGGAGGGCACCACTAGCACATATTTCTGGGAGCGGTACAATTTATTGTTGCACCAGTGAGACACTCCTGATTTTCATATTTAAGCAAATCCACATTACTGATGCCCGCCCCAATGCTTCTTTTCTCCTGCACCTCTTCACCTGCCCCACTGACATTTGTAGGTCACACATGCTAGACAGCACATGTGCTGTCTTAATCTTAGCTTACAGTGGGTTTAGACTCCTCCCATTGCTTACCATTGGTTGGCTTAATTGTCACTCTCATTTGCTTGTTTCTTGTTTGTTAACTTGTGTGGCATTTCCTTCCTCTTTTTTGGTTTGTCTCTACTCTGGAGCATGGAAGCATTACTTGTGTCCTTCCACAGCTAACTTTTCAGATGCTACTTCTTTCTTTTTGTTTTGCCACTACATAAGAGGGCATGTGTTTTCCAGTTGTCAACCTAGGATGCTTCTCTTCCCATCTCTTTGGTCCGTAGTGCACTCTTTCTTTTGCCTGTGTGTTTCTCCCCCACCCAGTCCTGTTGCTCCAGACCATTTCCTTTCCCCGCTCCACGTTTCTTTCTCTTTCCATTAGTTTGCTCACTCCCTGTGCACTATGTGTTGCGTTCCTACCTGCGCCCCCGTGTTGATTCGACTCACCCTTTACATTGGTTTTCCCCTGCCTCCTGTTGCTTTTCCCACCCTGTAGGAAGTTGGCTCTGTATATACTATACCAAAGTGAGGTATAGTGTGCACAGAGTCCAGTGGATCCCCAAAGGTAGGCAGAGGTGAAGTTAGATAGCACCTCAATCTCTATTTGTGGTAGTGTGGTCGAGCAGTAAGGCAGTATCAGAGGACAGTGTTAAGCATTTGTTGTACCCACTCAATCAGCAAATGATTTCACACACTCAAAGACTGAACTTCAGACCAATTGGTTTTGTATAAAAATATTATTTTAGTTATTTTATTTCCTAGAACCAAGCAAGCCTGGAACAAGTAAGTTGATAAATACTTTGCAGTAAATATACGGTTTGAAATACAGTTGTAAATGTACTTTGAAATGGTTACAGTTTGAATTACTGGTAATGCAATACTGTGAAATGCTGTCCATATATTTTGTATCGATTTTGCAATAAGAATTACAGGTAAGTTACTTTTGAGATTACTTTTTAGATTACTTTTTCTACTCAGTGTGATATGCCTAGATATCACACTGGGACATTTCCTAGAGAAAAGGTAAGTAAAATCAGCTTTGCACAATTGTTATTTTTCAGGTTTCCATACAAATCAACTCCACACTTAAAACATTTTTCACAGAAAAACAGTCAATAGGTTCCTATGGAGAGAAATGTAGTTAACGGTTACCAGGCAAGTAATAGGTCTTTGGAGTTGAGCTTCTGGGGTTAGAACAAGGGTTCCCCCAGGGTCAAGGATGCACTCTCGTTACATCCTCAGCGTCACTAGGGCGGCCGGGTGCAGAGTACTGAGGCCCAATGTTATCCAATGGGGGATAGGGAGCCTCTGGTTGGTGGCTGCTGGCTGCTGGCAAGCAGGCCACTTGGGTGTGGGAGCAAAGCTCCTGGACTTTAGCTCAGGGCAAATGGGGAAACAAAGTAGCACCAAAGGTGCGCCCTCAGCGGCACTAGGGTGGCCGGGTGCAGGGTGCTGTTTCGACGTCGGGCGCCCTGTTGGTTTCAATGGGGAACCTCCGGTTTGCAAAGGCACTGCAGGCTCGGGGACGAAGGTCTTCTGGGTGCAGCCACCACTTCGAGAGGTAAGTTGGGAAGTTAGGGGTTGGTTAGGCACCGTCAGTTTGGGCACACAAGGCCGTGGGGCGTCGAGTGCAGGGGTGCCTTTTGGGGTTGGATCTTCTTACCAGCTCCTGGTCGCGGTTGGGGGGACCTTCTGGATTTAGGCTGCAGGCGTCGGCTGGAGGCTTGAGGCAGGTCAGGGGTCGCCGGATCTCGGGTCAGGATCGCCGGGGTGACCTCCTCGTTGTGTTTGCCCACTCGAGCTCCGGCCGTGGACGGCGGGTGCAGAGTGGGGCAGATCCGCGGTGTCTGGCCGGAGCCAGAGGTTGCAGATGAACAAATCTGGTGTTCACGGGAGACAGAGTCTTTGTAATTGAAGGCAGGCAGGTCCTCCGGGGTTTTCTAGGTTGCTGGCTGCAGGACACACCGGGATTTCGCAGGAGCAGGTTCGAGGGGGAGACAGGCCGGTAGGGCTGGGGCCAAGTCAGTCTTCCTCTTGTTAGCTGCTGCACGGCTGTTTAGTCCTTCTTCTTCTTCTTCTTCTTGCAGGTTCTTGTCTGAGGAAGCAAGGTTCAGGTGTGCCCCTAAATACTAGATTTAGGGGCATTACAGGTAAGTAAAAGGGAGGGACCAATGGGTCCCCTCCCTGGGGTGGGTACACCCCCTATTATGCCACCCTCCAGTGGGAGGGGGGCATGAGCCTGTCCCTGGTTGGCTGAGTCCCCCCATCTTCAAGATGGCGTGGACTGAGAGTTGTGCTTCACCTCGCCTCCCCCAATTGAGGGGTGGAGTTAGCAGAGGTGGGTACACCTCTCTTACTCACTTGTTTTTCCCACCGGTTCTCCTGCCCAAAGTAGGGGTCAGAACCAGTGGGGACCAGTTGCTGAGAGCAGCAAGTGGCCTGGGGAAGCTCGCAAAGGCGGCAAGCCTTTGAAGCTTCCCCTTCGTGAGCCCTGCCCATCCTGGGGGAGGAGGCTTGGCACCTCGTCCCAGGATGTGCATTGTTTCAGGCCCTAGAGAGCAGCAGGCTCTCGACCCAGGGGTCCAGAAACATGTCTGGTGGTGGCAGCTGAAAGCAGCCACTCAGCCTGGACACTAGAGGTGGGTTAGTTTTCAGGGGGCATTTCTAAGATGCCCTCTGTGTGCATTTTACATTAATTCCCACACTGGCATCAGTGTGGGTTTAATGTGCTGAGAAGTTTGATACCAAACTTCTCAGTTTTCAGTGTAGCCATTATGGTGCTGTGGAGTTCGTAATGACAAACTCCCAGCACCATATACTCTTAATGGCAGCACTGCACTTACAATGTCTAAGAATGGACTTAGACACTGTAGGGGTACAGGGCTCATGCACCTGTACCCTCGCCACTGGTATAGTGCACCCAGCTAGAGGGGTGACTGATCTATGCCAGGGCAGTGGGTTGTAGGCATTGCACACAGAGATGTGTGCCATGTCGACTCTTCACTTTGTTCTGCACCAAAACACGCAGCCTGCAAGGTTGTGTGTGTGTGTGTAAGGGTACAGGACCTCTAAGGGTGGCACAATAAGTGCTGCAGCCCTTAGAGGCCTTCTCTGGTCACAGTGCCCTGGGTACCTGTGGTACCATTTACCAGGGGCTGACCTGTGGCCAGAGATGCCAATTGGGTTTTAGGCTTCAATGCAGTTTTAGGGAAAGAACATAGGCCCTGGGTACCTGATTAGCAGGAGCCCAGGGCACAGTCAGTCAAAACACATCTGCAATTCAGCAAAAAGTGGGGGCAATCATGCAGAAAGTGGGCACTTTCTCACACACCCCGGTTGCCCATGACTCTGCCTGCGACCTTCGTATTGCCCCACACCACACTCAACATTGCTGTCTCTCACTTATGTTTCTCCCTTTGCACTTGGGTCCCAGAGAAGCTGACAACATTTGCATCTTCTTTGTCATGGAGTATATGACCTGCCTGACTTTTGGATTAAATTTGCCAGGGAACTAACATGGCTCCACTTTTAAAGGGGTGCAGTGGCACCAAGAGCCCCAGTGCCTACAATCACAGCCCCCGGTGAAAGAGTGGAGGAGTTTCACCGAATTGCACAACTGCCCTCTCTGACGCATAACACCAGCTCTTCTCCTCCCCTCCTAGAGACACTGCAGAGCGACCATTGCAAAGGAGCAAAGCGGTCACTCCTCCTTTCTGCTTCACAAGTTTTAGATTTGATTCCAAAGATTCCACAGTTTTACAACCACACAATTTTTAATTCTAGTCTATGAGACAGCTTTTAGCAGTTTGTAGGTGTGAGGATTTTGGTGCATTATATGGTATGGTTGTGTGACCGTACTGTGTAATACACTCGCAAAAATTGTCTTGGGTCTTGGATCCAGGCAGGTTTGTTTGCAAACCTTTAACTCAACCCTGGGTAGCTGTGGCTTCCAGCAGCAAGGCTTAAGCAAAGGAACTAGTGTCAAGCATGTAACAGCACCAAACAACAAAATAAGAAAGTCACACAACAGGAAAGAAATCCAACTCTAATTAATAAAAATAGATTATATTTTTGCTTTTTTTTTGGGACTAAATTGAGCAAAATCTACTAAAGGGTTACAGAGATATAGATGTTTAAAGAAACTGCAAATCTTAGTTCAACCGCAAACAAGCGATGGTAACCATGAAGTTTGGAAACTTTTGAAAAAGTTGTGTTTGGCTAATCTGTTCTGACTGGGGCAACCAAATCAGACAGGGAGAAGATCAGGGGGGCCACTAAGGAGAATCTGAATAGTTTCTTGTCCACCAAAGCATTCTCCAGTCCAGTTCTGAACTTTACAGCACGACCGTGATAGACTTCAATACGTTGGTCCTGATGCTGAGAATGCAGGAGATGGAGGATGCTCAAGGATGTTCTGGATGCTGTGCGGTCTACAGGGGTGTCCTTGTGGTTACTCCTCACTCCACGGATCAGATAGAACGACATTGGCACCAGAGGTCAGGGTCCCTCGAAGTCCCATATGAGCCAGTAGAAGGCCAGCTGCTGCTGGGCTACCGGTCTCCATTCACAGGAGATTCAGTGGTATCCTTTGATGACCAATCTGGACTCAAAGAATACTCCCGGATCCATCAGGCTTTGGTGCAACTTTTGGCCATCGAGGATCGGTCTCTTATGGCACCAGTCATTAGTCAGAGGTAATTCTCCAGAATATTGACTTGCCAAGTTGGGCTACTTCCACTTTGTTGGCCATGGTGCTGGTTCCAGGGGGGCAGTTGACTGAAACTTGGAGTCACTTCTTTGGTCTGGAGATTGGAAGTGACTTTTCCTCAAGCCAGGAGCCATAGACACAGTCCTCTCCTCAATAGCCCAAGGTGCAGCAGGTACAGTCCAGCAGATGGTGCAGCCTCTCTTTGCCAAGACCAGGGGTCAGCGGGGCAGTCCTTCTTCTGTCCTTTCTCCAGTTCCCTAATGATCTGAGGCTCTGTGTGCCAGGGGTGCCACATTTATGCCCAGGAATTGCCCTGAGGGATGATGTGGTCACTAGACAATGGGCTACCAGGATCCCTCCCACTCTGTGATGACTTCTGGCCATGTGAGGCATCTATCAATCCCAGAGTGCACTATTCTGCCCACTCTCAATATGTCTGAATCCTTATTCGGATGTTAGAGGCTTGGTAGTCCACCCTAGAGGTGTGGCTACCTGTGGACTACAAGCCCACAGGAAAACTGGCTAAGGTACTGGTCTCCCCTCTCTGTTCACTTTGCCAGCCTGTCTACCTGAACAAAGGGGCAACCCTTCGGGAGAATGATCGCCATTCACCCACCAAAGGCGGCTTTGCCTTTGAAGCTCACCTTTTGGGCCAACACCCTGAGTGGTTTCCTGCAAGAGGGAGGTAACACCTCTCCCTGTAGCAGGCTGCTGTTGTTCCTGAGCTTGGGAGTCCTTCAAACTACTCCCCAGGAGGGCAGAAAGCTGTCTGATGGGCAGTGCCCATGTGAAGCCACATGACAAACTGGGTTACAGGGTGGCAACTTTCTAAACGTGACAATAAATCCGACCTGGGCGTCAAGACGGGTTTAATGCCAGGATTAATTTGATACCTTGAAGTACCCATTATAGTAGTCCCATTCAGGAGTTAGCCGGGATGAGTGGTCAGACTGTAATTCTGTGTTAGCCAATGGGGCTACTAACTCGTCCACAGAAAAAATGACAATTTGGAAGCTTTGCTGTTGTGACATACAAAAAAATAGATGTCCCACCTAATAATATACAGCTCCCTGCCTTAGGGCTCCGCAGGCCTTCCTTAGGGGAGACTTACATATATTTCTAAGGGAAGTGGGGGCTTTGCCATTGATTTAGAATGTAAAGTCGATCTAGCAGTTTAAAACTGCCCTTCGAGTCTGCAGAGGCAGGCTGGGAGCCATTTTCAACTTTGTCACATTTGGGGTGGCACAATCAGTGCTGCAGCCTTAGGGGGACACTCTGCCTTGCATCCCCTAAGTACCCTGGGAACTATATACTTGTGACTTATCAGTAAGTCAGTCTCTGCCAATTGAGGATAGCCAATTTTACATACACTTTGTAAGCGGTTAGAACACTGGCACAGAGGTCTGGTTAGCAGGCCTCAGTGCACTCTCAGAGTCGAAAAACCAGCAGTATCAGTTCAAAATTGTGGAGTTGAACATGCAAAAAGAGGCAATTCCTTACAGAAGCCAAAAGCCTGTTGTGAACTACAGTGCTTTAAATGTCATGAAAACGGTTGGGGCGGGCCTCTAAAAGGGGTGCAGCCTTAAGTAATTAGGGAGGGTTGCTTATAACATATGAACTACAATACTATGTTGTACACAGGATGCTGCAGGACCAACATTTAGGTGCCTCTTTGTGAGTTTTCATACAGGCATATCACACATCAACATTCATATGCCTAAAACAAGCCAGACCTGTTAGCTTTGTTAGTGCTTGTTAGGGGTTTGATAAGAATGAATAACAACAATGATTTTTTTGTAAGTAATTAGAATTGATAATTTCAAATGCTACATATGTCATCATCACTTTGCTCACACTGGAGTGAGGCCAAGAATTGTATGAGTATATACTCTGAACACTGTTATGGCTCATTGGCTCACACTGCTTTTAGCCTCAGCTCCAGAGCTCTCAATCGTGCCCAATTATGAACACCCTCCAACAACCAGAACTCACTCGGACACCTAAATGAGACTCAGCTCACATATATCATACAACCCAATATTGGAAAACCCAATAACTCAGCCTTCTAGAGTCAAGACCATTTGGCCAATACTTAGTAAAGTCAATTTCAATTACAGTACAAATTTGCACTAAACAAAGATAGCTCACAGTTGGGCTATTACCTTTGCATGGTGAAGGTAAGCAATCTTTCTTTCACCTGCATGTGGATGTGCTCACCAATTGTATAGATATCTTATATCTTAACCGCCCTGATGAATGCCCTGGACATTTCATAGGCCATCAGTTAGGGGCAGAAACATGTCAGCAATAAATTGGATGTAGTAGCCATTGTACCTATAAAACATCTCCCTTTTAGTTTTAAGATTTTATGTATACCTAGGGTACCCAGCAATAAAAGGAATTCCCACTGGTTTATCCTAAGGTATTTTTAATATCTGGATCCACGCTCTATCCAGCTATCATACTATATCTAAGAACTCCCTCACAAAATGAATTTTCAGTCTTCCCTGGTTGTATCATCTTACCAGGGTGATGTAGGAAGCCGAGATTACGTGGGTGAGGCTTCACTATCCAGAACAACCGGTTCTGGTTTCATAGCCTAGGGTAGCCAACACGTAACAAAAATTATTGTTCTGTATCATCACAGTGCCCTGTATCTTTGGTATTTGGATGTGTTAACTATTGGAGGATGTACGGTGTGCCACCTGTTTCTCTTTATCTCTCACTGTTAATATATAAAGTCAAATAGGTCCCAAAGGTGAGAACTATTGGTTTGGCCAATGCTTATTTAAACAAGCATTGGCAGCGCAGCATGCTCAGCGATACCACAGGACTTTCACCGTGTGATGCAGGTATCTTGGGATGTGAGGAGAGAGCATAGTCCATTCTGGGATGTTTTGGCAAGAATCGGTTGGAAAGAACCTGATCCCTGAAGGTGAAACAAAAAGTGTATGATAGTTTTACTGCAGCTGACAAATAAAAAAAAAGGGTTTGGTGCTACCTGATTTGCTTCTAATCTACTTTTGTTGCTATCTCTGCTGATCTTAAATCTTGCTCCTGTACAGTGAAGCTGCCACATGCCTTTATGTCATCAGGACACCATGTTTTCAGTTCACGAATCATTACACAGCAAACTATGTTCTCAGGCTTATGGTTTTCTTCATTTGAAATAATTGTATTAACACATCCGTTAATGATTATTTACAGAAAAACCCAAGACTGTAAACATGGTATCATCTCAACTTGGAGCTCGGTTGCCACCTTCCTCATTTACAAACATCCCATCATTGCAATGTCCATAAAACACTGTAACATTCCAGTCTCTAGACATGTACCCTGTAACTCCAACTTCGGTGAAAGAGCTACCTGCAACATAAAGCAAGCCTGCCTCTACGTGCTTACAGTATCGCACTAGCACTGTGGTAGAAGTGGGCTGCACCTGTTGTGAAATGAGGTGGTGGGCTCCTTAGAAAAATCTTGTGCTCAAGTTTTATTTGTTCAATGTTTTGGAACTCTGAAGAGATACACATAGAAGAAGATCATACAAATAAAGACTACATATACAGTTTTTGTGACAAATTAAGATTCATAAAATTAATTGAGACATATGCGAATTCAGATTTTTAGCCCGAAATTCATGAAAATTGGATAAACCTAAATTATTTCACTGAAACATTGAAATACATAAAATACATTAAGACATATCCAAATTCAAATCTTTTAGCACAAGGTTCACAGCTAGACTAATTTAAGTTTAGGAAGCATTTGAAGAAGATCGCACTGAGGTGCACATGCATCAAAATAGGCAATTGCGATTCTATAATCGCAATTGCCTATACATGTAGGAATCGCAAAAAAAATTGCGATTCCTACAGATTCCTTAATTGCGAGTCGCAAATTGCGAGTCGCAATTAAGGAATGGCTTCCCGTTCATTCCTATGGGCCTAGAGGCCCATGGGAATTGCATGCGCAATTTGCGAGTACCCAATAGGTACTCGCAAATTGCGCATGCAATTTCAAGGGTGCCAAAAGGACACCCTGTTGCACCCCTGAAATTTCCATTTTACCACATGCTGCGGACACACATGCCCCAAGGGCATGTGTATGTGTAACATGGGACTTTGAAAAATGCACTTCAGTGCATTTTTCAAAGAAATCGCAAATGACCATCAACTTGAGATTGATCGGTAATTTGCGATTCCTATTTTCGAAATCGCAATTTCTTTTAGGTTAATGCATTGCATTTAAGGAATCGCAATTTGCGATTCCTTAAATGCTGTCATAATTTAAGAAATCGCAATTTTTCGATTACTTAAATTGTGATTTTTGCATTTTGGCTGATGCACCCCAAATGCAAAAATACCGATCGCAAAGGGGCAGATTCTGCAAATCTGCCCGTTTGCGACCGGTCTTTAGGTTGATGCATGTGGCCCTGAGAGTCTTAGGAAAATAGGCCTCAGCCATTTACAGCGATGCAATAATAAAGCGGGACAAACTAATAATACACGATTCAAATCTTAATCCCTCTCTGACAAAAGTTACAAACTTCAGGGGTTCCATATCATTAAGATGTTAAACGATTCAATGGAAGGCTATCCCATTGCAACAGAATCCTAAAGCGACTGACACCGTGTGACACATTCCATTTTACAAATTGTTGTGCTTTGTTCATTAACAATGTGTCTTTTACCTTTACTAATCAATCCCCTTTTTTTGGCACAGGTCTCGCTATCCAAACGAAAGCTTAAGCCCTGCGAAGCATGCTTCAAAATAACCTTTAGTTGAGAGGGAGGAAGTGTAAGCACCAGACTTGACTCTAGGCCGAATTGGAATGTATCATACTTGAAGTTCCTGAAGCCTAGTGTCTTATCCTTCTTTTCTATCAGGATTTCCTTCCTCATGTGGTGTCTTAGTGTATGCCCTCTCACTCCTCTCAAGACAAGGTACCCAGCGAACAACCCCTACCAAACCCTGAACGTATGCACTTCTAATTCCCATATCCAATCTTAATGCAGCCACTGGTATTGAGGTGTTACAAGACGTGAGCTTTCTCCATATCTGCCCTTCAGTTCTTTTCAAGAATTCCGATCTCTGAATATCGATGAGGTCCACTGCATATAGTAGGGTGGCGGTGACTTTAACCCAATAAACCTCTAGGAGGTGGGAGCAATGTCCACTACCAGTAGACTATAAAGTGCACTCAAACCCTTGGCCTGAGATAGGGCCTTACACTTGTTGTTTTTAATGTGATCACTGTCACTCAGATTGCTGCACATTACTTTCCCCAAGAAGGTATGCATTTTTACCACTTCCAGTTCTTCAATCAATCAATCAGGGAATTGTGAAGCGTGCTACTCGCCCGTGAGGGCCTCAAGGTGCTGGGGAGGGAGGAGGGTGGCTGCAGCTCCGGGTCTGCGAAAGAGCCAGGTCTTGAGGCTCTTCCTGAAGGTGTGCAGAGAGGGGGAGCGTCTGATGTCGATAGGGAGCTCATTAGCGATGTAGGAAAAGACTCTTCCACTGGCTCTGGCTCTGAGGATGCACAGGGTTTCGGCGAGGGCGAGGTTGGCGGAATGGCGGTTTCTCTTGGGTACGTGGAAGGAGACTCTTTCGTTGAGGTATTGGGGTCCGGTGTTGAGGAGGGATTTGTAGTTGTGGGTGAGTAGCTTGAAGGTTACTCTCTTCTCAACGGGTAGCTAGTGGAGGTTTCCAGGTGTTGGGTGATGTGTTCATGTCGTGGGATGCCAAGGATGAGTCTGGCCGCGGTGTTCTGGATGGTCTGGAGTTTGCGGAGCAAGAATTTGTTGATTCCAGCATAGAGGGCGTTCCCGTAGTCCAGTCTGCTATTTATGAGTGCGTGGGTAACGGTCTTTCTGGATTCGGGGGGTATCCATTTAAAGGTCTTGCGAAGGATGCAGAGGGTGTTGAAGCAGGTGGAGGTGACGGCGTTGCTCTTTCGGGTCATGGTGAGGGAGGAGTGGAGTATGATGCCGAGGTTTCGGGCATGGCCCGTGGGGGTGGGGAGGTTTCTGAGGACGGTGGGCCACCAGGTGATGTCCCATGCTGAGGGGGTGGGTCTGAGGATGAGGACTTCTGTCTTCTCCGAGTTGAGCTGCAGGCAGCTGCTCATCCAGGATGAGCTGCTCATCCAGGATGCAATGTCTTTCATTTCTTCCTGGAAACTGAGTCTGGTGGTGTGGGGGTCCTTATTAAGGGGGTGGATGAGCTGGGTGTCGTTGGCGTAGGATACTTTGCTGAGTCCATGCTGTCTGACGATGGCGGCGAGGGGGGCCATGTAGATGTTGAAGAGCGTGGGGCTGAGTGATGATCCTTGGGGTACTCCGCAGTTGATCTCTGTGGGTTCGGAGAGGAAGGGCTGGAGTCTGATTCTTCGGGTTCTGCCGGTGAGGAAGGAGCAGAGCCAGTCGAGGGTGGTTCCCTGTGTGCCGGCATCGTGGAGTCTGGCGGTGAGGGTGCGGTGGAACACAATGTTGAATGCTGCAGAGAGGCCTAGTAGGATCAGGGCGGCGGTGTGGCCTTGGTCGAGGAGAGTGTGGATGTTGTTGGTGGTGGCGAGGAAAGGCATTCTCGGTGCTGTGGTTGCTGCGGAATCTGGATTGGGAAGAGTCGAGGATTGAGTTCTCTTTGATGAAGTTCATTAGCTGGACGTTGACCATCTTTTCTGTGACTTTGGCCGCAAAGGGGAGGAGAGAGATGGGTCGGTAGTTTTTGAGGTCCGTCGGGTCTGCGGAGGGCTACTTGAGGAGGGGCTTGACTTCTGCGCATTTCCAGTAGACAGGGAAAGTGCCGGCTTCGAAAATGGCGTTGATGGTGCGTCGTAGCTCAGGTGCTATGGGGGCGGCGGCTCTGTGGAAGATGTGTGGCAGGCAGGGGTCTGTGGGACCTCCTGAGTGGATGCTTTTCATGGCCATGGCGCTGTCTTCGGTGGTGACCGGGGTCCAGGCGGATATGGTGGGCTGGCTGTCCTTGCTGGAGGAAGGGGTGGTTTCGGTGTCCGGTGTCTGTTCGTTGAAGTTGTTGTAGAGGGACTTGATTTTCAGATGGAGGTAGGAGCCGAGTTTCTTGCAGAGGTCCTGCGAGGGTGTGACATCCATGGCTTTGCTGGGGGGTTTGGTGAATTACTGGTTGATGCTGAAGAGTTCTTTTGCGTTGATGGAGTTGTTGAGGATTCTGTTCCTGGATGAAGGTTCTTTTGGTGGATCTGATGAGTTGGTGGTATTCTGTCATGGCGTTCTTGTAGGTGGTACAATCTTCTGCGGTTTTTCTGTTCCTCCATAGCTTCTCGAGATGTCTGCAGGTGCGCCTGGATTCTTGGAGGTCGTGGTGAACCAGGTGGCCTTCCTGGGGCGCTGTCTGTGAGTGTTGCGGAGGGGGGCGAGCTTGTCTGCGCAGTTGGTGATCCATCTGTGTAGGTCTTTGGCTGCAGAGTTGGCATCTGTTGAGGTGGGAGGGGGATCGTGGTTGAGGGCGGAGTTTAGGTGCTCCTCGGTGACCTTGCTCCAGTTCCTACGTGGGAGGCATGTTGTGAGTTTGTGAGCGGTGGCCTTGTTGAAGGAGAAGTGTACGCCGTGGTGGTCCGTCCAGGGAGGTTGCGTGGTGTGGCTGAAGTAGATGTTGTTGCCTCCTGCGAAGATGGGGTCGAGGGTGTGTCCTGCCTTGTGGGTGGGTGTCGTGACGAGCTGTTTCAATCCGATGTTGGCGAGGCTGTCCAGGAGGGCGGAGGAGTTAGGATCGCTGAGGTTGTCGAGGTGGAAGTTGAGGTCTCCGAGCAGCATGTAGTCCATGGAGGCAATTACGTGGGGGTCGATGAGATTGGAGATGGTAGTGGTGAACGCTGATCGAGGTACAGACCGTAGGCGAGGGTGCCGCGTAGGGTCGTTCTTGGGCTGGTCTGGATCTGGAAATGCAGGTGTTCCGTGGAGGTCGGGGGCTCCCAAGTACCATGGAAAGTTGTAATATTTTTTTTTTTTATTCCCATGGAAGCAGAGTAATTTACTTTTAAAGGTGTTAATTTTTAAATAATGTGCATCAGCATATTGTTGTAAAAGCCACCAACCAGTTATTAAGACCCTTTGGAGTAAGATCCAAAATCCCTATGGGGCCGATTCACAGAACTAATCTGAGATAAAATCCTAAACTTACTACTTTTGGTATTCACAGAAGGCATTTAGTAGTAGTAAAGTTAGGACTCCTAACTTTACTACTACTAAACTGAGACAAAATCCTAACTTTACGACTTTCGGTATTCACAAAGGCATTTAGTAGTAGTAAAGTTAGGAGTCCTAACTTTACTACTACTAAATGCCTTCTGTGAATACCAAAAGTAGTAAGTTTAGGATTTTATCTCAGTTTAGTAGTAGTAAAGTTAGGAGTCCTAACTTTACTACTACTAAATGCATTCTGTGAATACCAAAAGTAGTAAGTTTAGGATTTTATCTCAGATTAGTTCTGTGAATCGGCCCCTATGTTGTCTGCATAAAGAAGACATGAGATTGGTTGCCCCCCAATAATCAGAGATATACCAGAACTTTGTGGGAGAGACGTTGGTAGGTCCGAAATATATAGGGAAAATAGCAGTGGGGCTAAAAGACAGCCTTGTTTTAAACCATTCATCATCTGACTTTCCCTAGAAAGACCACAATCACCCCCTAGCAAAACTTTACACCAGGAGTAAGAATGAACGACAAGGATTAGATGTAGTAAGGTACCTGGCATTCCAAGATCTGACAGTTGTTCCCACAGCACCGGGCAATCTACTTTATTGCATGCCATGGAAAAGTCTATAAATGAGGCATATATAGCACCTCCTCTAATTGACACATACTTCTCATTCATTAATTGTAGAGCAGCTATATTATCAAGAGTTCCATGTTTTTCCTAAAACCCATCTGCTCTAACTGTATGATTTTACTGTCCTCTGCCAAGGCATTTAACTGAGCCAGCAGCGATTTGGAAAATACTTTAACCACTGCATCTAATAATGCAATCTGGTGATAATTTACTGGGCTATTGCGATCACCCTTTTTAAAGAGAGGGGCGAAAATACTGCCAGCCCAAGAACACTGCACTCATAACATGTTTTAAAGACTGGACATAGTAATGCGAATCAAAGAGTAGCTTCCTGTTTTATTACAGAGATTGGCACTTCATCTAGCAGCAGAGGAACGCATTCCTAAAATGGCAGACTCAATTTCCTTTTTATCTGGAAAATTATATGTGGATAAACTAGAGCTCAGAATGTGGGGCATTTTTAACTCACCATGAGCCTCATCCAAAACAAAGATAAAATTGTTCCAGCTATCTTCCCTAATTGGGGATGGAGTGGTCCTAACCCTTGCCTCACATCTGATCCAGCGCAATATTAGCCAATAACATTCATACACCATATACTCACTTGGGCCCATACATTCATACTACACTAATACTTACGCTGGGTGTCAGATGTACTCTTTCATCAAAGTCCCTGCTACCAATTACCTTCTGATTGAAGAGTAAAAACTTACCAATGGATCCTTTGCTAATTGGGAAGTTTAAAATGAGTGACGTTCATTATAGTACATAATCCTGAAATAATCACTGAGTCAGGAAGTTTTTTAAATGTTTAAAGTTTTAGCAGAGTAAAATACAGAAAACACGGTACTTGATTTAAATACCCAAGAAAAAGAATAAAAATGATTTTGCTAATAAATGACGGTGTTTAAAGAAGAGGAGAAGATAGAGACAGCAGCGCAACTAAAGGTTGCAGTATAGTTACCTAAATGCGAGAACCAAGCCCCTTGGCCAAGGAGTTGGAAAAGATAGGACCCAGGAAGGATGAAGAGCAAAGACTTCTTCCAGGATCAGGACAAGACCGGTAACCTCTCTACAACGACGCCTGCGCCGTTCCCCTCTCTGATACTCAACTTCTCTCGATTCTCCCGTCTAATGGACTCCGCCGCCCCCTCCTCAGGACCTCTTCCGGACAGGAATTCAGTCAGCAACCGATCAGCTGGGCAGTCTGGAGTTGAGAGCGCTCTGGCAGTATGTACGCCTGTTCTTCGTGAACGCATGCTCTTCTGACTAATTTACTAATGCTATATTCTATTATACCCTTCTACACCCATGTACCTCCCCTTAATGTTGCTAAAATATGGGACCACTACTTCTGATTGGACAGGGACAGGGGTGGATTCTCGCACCATATCGATTTGGCCTAAATTGTAAAGCCTATTGTCTTTACGTTCCCTCCCCTTCAAATTAATACATTCGCTTTATTTCCCACCCATCTCACGACAAATGTTATACATTTTACAGGAGAAAAGTAACAATTTGTCCGCCGGAAACATTGGGTACATCATCTTCGGCCAATAGGTCGTGGCCTTGGGAGACGTCCAAGTTGACTTCACTTGGCAGGCATACAGGACACATGCGCAGAACCCTCTGTCTCTCGAGTTTCAAGACACCAACCCAGGCCCAAGTTTACGAATTACTAAAAGTGTAAGAAGAAAATATTAAAATCACAAATAAAAAGTTTCACTGTATACCCACTTTCCCTACTCTATTCCCAATTAATTATAATACTATCCTGCATTAGTAGCGTTAAGAAAACGACAATTTAATAATGTCATGAGAGCAAGCTTAAGCATGTGAAAACATTTAGCGGCCATTTTACCGCACACTGCGCAGAAGCAGAAGTTTCTCACCAAGCAAAGAAAGATGTCTCCCCATGTGATCAGGTTGCGACATGCACAATGAAGTTCCGCGCTTTTAGTGGCCATCTTGGTTTATAGACAAGCGTTATTCATTAGTAAAACACATAGGCAAGCGTCTATCCCTTCTGTGTTTGTGAATGCAAAGATTAGTATTGACAGTACAAGTTTAATAAATTAATACTATGAGGAGGATAGCATACAAGCAAGTTTCATTTTTGAAACCTTGCTCCATCAATCCCCTCTCTGATGGCGTTTCTGAGCCATCAAAATACTACCCTCAATCAGATACCAACTTCTAGCAAATCGTTTCATTCTCATTTTTACTTTTTCTATTCTTACAGTCTCCTTTTAATTTCTTGTATAAATCACTTCTCCATTCTTCTAGTTCGATTTCATCCAGTTTTCTCTTCTTTCCATTTCCTGTCACTTTATATGTTCCATTCTTTCTACAACATTTGCACCATATGGTTATTGCTAAAATTATTATTGCTATCCCTGCTAAGGGTACTAGTATTTGACCTATAAGTCCTTTCCGTATATTAGCAAACCAAGTTCCAATTGACGAGATACTATTTGTCAATCTTTCCCATACACTATCAACTTCCAGTGGTTTTAGCTCTTTCTCAAGTTTAGTTATGTTCTGAATATATGTTCCAATTTCTGCACTCTTATCAGGAATATAAGTGCAACAATGTTTCGTCTTCAATAATTTACAGACTCCTCCTTCTTTTGCCAATAGAATGTCAAGAGCAAGTCTATTTTGCATCACCATAGATCTAATCGCAACCATCTCTGTATTAATCATTAGAAAACCTCCAGCAGTATCCGTTGATAAACGATCAACCACTGTAGACAATTTGCATATTTTCCTTGAGTTCAGAATTATTCCCACTGAAGGTATCAATGCACCAAATATATCACCTACAATTTCTGAAAAACTAGCTCTTTTACTACGTATTAATTCATTATTGTTTTCATTGCTTCCAGTGTTTCTTTTTACGTGGTATATCTTTGGAAAAACTATTCCAAAATAACAACTTCCATACCACCGTGCAGGAAGCCTAAAGTAAGCCTTATTCACACATACATAATAGATTCCAGGAAAAACTGAATCTGTTCCTCATTTGAGTCCCCAACCTCCAATAATTAAAAAATTGTGTTCACATTCACTGGTACCGATGAAAACATTGTTATAATCAGTCTTTAACCTATGAAGACAAATTTTCCCTTTCTTTACGAAATCCAGAGCCATTGCAGCTTGAGCTTTACCAGGTGACTAACTCCCTTCCTTCTCCGCCCAAGGTGGCAACTGAGCCTTATGCTCTGAAGCTTTCTTTTGAAAATCATGTCTTCTATCTTCTACTAAATTCAAAAATATCTTTTCTTCTTCTAATAAAAAACATGTTAGATTGTGTCTATGTGCATATGTTATGTCTATCGATTTCATTGTTAAGAAAAATTCTCCCATAAACTGTGCGTTTTGACTAGTAAGCACTGGGTTCATACTCTTGCGAATCGGAACCTCTGAAAATATCACATCTAAGTTTGAATAATAATACTGTAGCCTACCTGTTCTATAAAATAAACTTGTTAATACACTACACGAGATGCCATATGTCAGTGATAAATGATGGTATGTTAATCCTTCCGCTACTGATTCAGGTAACTTCATACATACATAACAATTACTAACTTCCATTGTGTCTACATACTGAAACAATAACTTTGTGAAAACATTTAAACTAGTGTCGTTATCAGCTATTTCATGATGAATTTCTGCCTCATCTTCTGCCATTAATTCTACTCTATTGCCCTTCATGTTTGCTGTCCTCCCTTTAGTTTCATTATTTATCTTCTTATCTATTATCATAAGGTAAGGAATTGCTACAATCAGGACTAACCATACTATAAGCACCAATACTAGACTACATATGCAGATTGCACAGCATCTCCTACAACAATTTCGTTTTGGTCTCCCAGTAACTCTATCATCAGGCATTTTTCGACAAGGAAGACTTCTCTTCTTTTTTTTCTTTAGATGATTCTTTTGTTTAGTCAGGGTGGTCTTGTTTCTTCTTCGTATGTTAGTTCTGCACTTGTTCCTTCGCCACCACTGTCACTTGACTCTGAGCTTTCAAAATCTTCAAGAATGATATAAGTCCAGTCAGGACCCTTGAATTTGTTATTCACAAGTCTCAGTCTTTTACTTTTTCTTTTTCCTGACTTTTTCTCTTGTTCAGTTTGGCTTGTCACTTCAGGTACTTGTTCTGGATCTTCACTTCTGGTTGTTATGTGGTATTTTACTCTTTTAATGACACTTGGCCAATGATCTCCTTTTCTTGTTTTCTTTGTTGGCACTGTTTCTCTGTTTACGTCTTCAAAGATCTCGTTATTTTCACTGCTCAATACTGTTTTGTTTTCTTTGATTACTGCCTCTTTTGTTTGTTCTTTTTCAGGTCTGATTGGTTTCTTTTCAGTAGCTCCACAATGACTTTCAAGATGTTGGCTTTGTTCCTTTTTTATTTCTTTATGTTCATTTGTATTTACCCCTTTTTCTTTAGTGAATTCTTCTTGATCTAACTGCTTCTGATCAGGGCTTATTGCACTGTGAACTTCTGCCGCCTGACCTGATTCTTCTAAACCTGTCTTTCCCTGTGTAAAGTCAATTAAATCTTCACTGTTTTTAGTCCAATTTTCTTTCCCTATCTGATTTAGTTCAGGATCTTTTACTATCTTTTCTTCTTGATCCTGAACTTCTTCTTCTTCACCTATCTGATGTTCTTCAATTTCCTCCAATTTTATTTGATTTCTCGTTCTGTAATATACTTCAGGAACTTCTACCACTGGTATCCAAACCTGACTTGTGCTCGGTTGTTCTCCGTCAGCTTCTCTCGAACCTCTAGCCTGAGATTCCTCAGCTGGGCAACCTTCAGCTTCTTCAGTGATTGGCGTTGTTTGTGGATTCTCTTCTTCAGGGTCTGGTACTCTCTTTGTGTGGCTTACATGAATCCAATTAGGAAATCTTGCACACTTCACTGCTGTATTGGTAGTCAATATAACTTGGCAAGGTCTGCTCCACCTGGGTGATAGACACATTTCTCTGGTGTGATTCTTCACTACCACCCAATCACCAGGATTCAGATCATGTTCTAGTTCAGGCTGCCTGGAAACTGCGTCTTCTCCAACCTGATGAGAGACAGAACCTTTGCAATAATCCAGAACCATATCATCAGATATATTTACTAATTTGTTTGTGGGAACATGTGTTTGTCTCATTGCTCTTCCCATCATTATTTCATGGGGGCTCAATCCTGTCGTTCTGTCAGGTATGCTTCTGATTCCCATCAAGACAAGTGGCAATGCGTCTGGCCAATCTAATGATGTTGATGCACACATTTTTCCCAATCTTGACTTTAAAGTGCCATTTAATTGTTCAACCACTCCAGAAGCCTCTGGGCGATATGCACAGTGCAATTTCTGCTTGATTTGAAATGCTTCACAAATTAGTTTTATTACTTCACTATTAAAGTGTTTTCCTCTATCTGATTCCAAAGATACTGGGAAACCAAACCTAGGTATGAGCTCACGTAACAACAGTTTTGCAACTGTAATACTGTCATTTCTCCTAGTAGGGTAAGCCTCCACCCACTTTGAAAACAGACACACTATGACTAGAACATATTTTAGTCCTCTGCATGGTGGTAACTGTATGAAGTCGAACTGGAGTCTTATAAATGGGCCCTCTGCCTTTCCAATTTTTCCAAACCCAATTATCGTTTTCCTGCCTGGATTATGCATTTGGCAAGTTAGACATCTCTGGCAAAGACTCTCTGCAACAGCCCTGAATTTGGGATTGTACCAATTTTGTCTGAACAGCCTAATCATTGCATCTCTCCCTATGTGTGTGTCTCCATGATGCATTCTGGCCATTTGTGAGAGTAAACAGTCTGGCATGACTGGTCTGCCATCTGCACTGATCCATACTTCATCTTCTCCTCTTTGGGAGCAACCCACTTTGATCCACAAATTTTTCTCACTTTCATCAACCTCATCTTGCAATTTCTTCACCTCATTCCAAGTTTCAGGTGGCATATACAGCATAAGTTGGCAGCTGATTCCCATTCTTTCTACCCTCTTATTGACTGACGTTCTGGTTTTGGCACAATGTTGAGCCACCAAGTCTGCATATCTGTTGCCGACTACCACCCAGTCATCTCCTGACTGGTGTGCGGCACATTTCACCACAGCCAATTCTTTTGGTGATTGTATTGCTTCTAGCAATTCCCTTACAAATTGTCCATTTTTAATGGGGGATCCTGAAGAAGTCATGAAATCCCTCTGCATCCACAGTTGGCCAAAATCATGCACAACCCCGTAACCATATTGACTATCTGTAAATATGGTCACTCTCTGATTCCTCCCAATTTTGCAAACTTTTATCAAAGCAATCAATTCAGCTACTTGTGCAGATTTTACTCCTGGTAAATAGGATGCTTCGACTATTCCAGTTAATTCACATACCGCATAGGCAGCAGTTAGTTTACCATCTTCATGTCTTTGACATAAACCATCGACAAATAGCTCCCTGTCTGGCTTTTTAAGAGGCTGTTCCTCTATGTCTGGGCGTGGTTTTGTACATAATTCTGTAATTTGTACACAATCATGTTCATCTTCTTCGTCATCTTTATTTGTTTCATGATATGGGTCCGGCAATAAAGTTGCTGGATTTATTATTGTACACCTTACCATGGTCACATTTTCAGCACCCATAATTATCCTTTCATATTTAGTCAGCCGACTAGGAGTAAGATGCTGAGTTCGGGTTCTTGTAAATAGAATCACAACTGCATGTGGAACATACACTTTTACAGGATGTCCCATCACAATTGACTCACTTTGTTCAATGCTCAAACAAGTTGCTGCCACTGCTTTTAAGCATCCTGGCAACGCAGCTGCTACTGGGTCCAATGTAGCAGAAAAGTACGCTATAGGACGTCTGTCTAGTCCATGTCTCTGAGTTAGGACAGAAAGTGCACAGTTTTCTCTCTCTTGACAGAATAATACGAATTCTCTTTTATAATCAGGCATGCCTAAAGCAGGTGCTGAACAAAGTGTGTTTCTCAATTTTACAAAAGCTTCTACACTTTCATCCTCCCACTCAACAGGGTCCTTTGCTTTCTTTTTCGTCATGTTAATTAAGGGCTTAGCTAACATGGAGAAATTTGGTATCCATTGTCGACAGTATCCTACTATTCCTAGGAACATTCGTTCTTGTCTTTGCATTACTGGCATTTGCATTCTCTTTATTAATTCTACTCTTTCAGAGGTTATTCTTCTTTTTCCCCTCTCAATTTGATGTCCCAGATATTTAACAGCTGTCCTGCAAAACTGTAACTTTTCAGGTGAGACTTTATGCCCTTCCTCAGCCAAAAGATTTAATAATGCTATGGAGTCAACAACACAGTCTTCTCTGGTGGTCGACGCTACTAATAAGTCGTCGATATATTGAACTAAAACTGAGCTTCCTGGCATCACTAGTTTTTCCAGGCACTTTTTCAGTATCTGGTTGAAGATGGAAGGACTTTCTGTATACCCCTGAGGAACACGATTCCACACATATACTTTATTCTCAAATTTGAATGAGAAAAGATACTGGCTGTCTGGATGCAATGGTATTGAAAAGAATGCTTGACACAAATCAATTACTGTGAACCATCCTGCATTCCAAGGGATCTGGTATAGAATTACTGCAGGATTTGGTACTATGGGACAACAAGGTTCCACAATCTTGTTTATTTTACGCAGGTCCTGAACAATCCTATATTTTCCACTAGGTTTCTTTAGTCCCATGATTGGTGAATTACATGGGCTACTCATTACTTCTTTTAGAATGTTTTGTTTTACCATTCGATTGATTTCTTCAATGACTCCTGCTTTTACTTCTGCACTCATTTTGTATTGTTTAGTATTTGGGAAAATCGCACCTTCTTTTACAGTAATTTGAACTGGATCTATTTTTGCCATAAGTCCTGCTTCTTTTCCGGTGAAATCCCATACTATTTGGTTTACTGTACCTTTTAATTCTTCTGGCAACTCATCTTTTGTTATCAACGAAAACATTTCATCTATTTCTGTACCTTGTTTTGCAACCATAATTTTATATACATGGTCCTCATCTGGTGTCTGCACTGCCACACCATCTGGCGTGCAGAAAATTGTACAGTTCATTTTGCACAATAAATCTCTACCTAATAAATTCACTGGGCTAGAATCACACACCACAAATTGGTGCATTTCTCTGAAGTTTCCTATTTTGACTTCCATTGGTTCTGTAAGAGGTGTTCTAATTCTTTGATTAGCTACCCCTACTACTTGGATATCTTCACCAGAGAGAGGAAGGTCTGGGATGTCTGCTGTTCTCACAGTAGACCTGGTAGCACCAGTTTCCAAAAGGAAAGTAATATCATTACCTTTCACATTTCCTTCAACATATGGACCAGACTGATCTACCTGTAAGGATGCGCCAAGTATGCACTCCTTCTTTCCCTCTCCTAGGCACCGTCATGAGTCGAATTTACAGTAATTGTCCTGCAAAAGAAATTGTGATGTCATATAATCATTCTTACCACTCCCTCCTGGGTATCCAATGTCTGTACCATGTTTTGCTCTGCTTACATTACCCTGAACAGGTGGAGGTGGTAATTGACTCTGGGGATTTACACCCTGCTGTGAGTCATTCTGCGTCTGTGGATTTAAGTTTTGATTTGGGCCATTATTATTCCGAATCTTTTTACATTCATCCTTCCAATGCCCCAATTTTCCGCATCCATGACAAGGAAACTTCTTTTTAGCTTCTTCTCTACTCATTCGTCCTCTAAATTTTCCACCATTTCCCGTATCACCACTCGTTCCAGGATCTTTTCCTGGATTTTCACTCAGATTTTTCAAATTAATTCCCTGCTTCTCTGCCATTTTCACCTGAGCCCACATCACTTTTTCCTGCAATTTCTTGTGTCTATCCTCAATATCGTCTCTACAATATTTTGCATACTTCAGAATCTCATCTATGGGCTTTCCCTGCCAACATAGCATATGCTGTTTAATCATCTGGCAAATCTCTGGCTTCAGACCGTAAACAAATCGATACACAAACTGACTCATGTTCTTGTCTCCAATGTCCTCAAATCCACTATACCGTTTAAACACCTGCAATAAACGCTCATAATAGGAATGTACTGTTTCACTGGCTTCTTGGGTTGTTCGATCTATTTTCACCCAATCTGTTTCTTTCGGGGTATTTTCCCTTTCAGGTATGTTATCACCTGCTGATACTTTTTCATCACATCATTTGACGGGGCACCTGTTTTCAGATCTCTAGGATATTCATCACTAGGCCAATCGACTGTGATCTTACAATCTGTCCATAAATCGGCAGGTACCACTATGTCAAACAAACCATCTAAATCCTTCAACAATACCTTTGACACCTTCACAAACCTTTCAACCTGCTTGTACCATTCAATTGGTTTTTCTCTCAATTTTGGAAAATCATTCGTAAATGATAAAATATCCTGTCTGCTCCATGGGACATGTACATATCCTCCTCCCGCAACTTCTCGCATTGGATACATCTGGTCTACTTTTCCTGCTTCCTTCATCACATATTCTGATGCTGTTCTACTTGTTCGTGCTTCTTCCTTTTTCTTGGCCCACCTAGATCTCCATTTATCTAGATCTCCCCATTTTTGTAAAACTAACATTAATTCTCTTATTTGCAGTCTTCTTCCAGATGCATTCATATTTTCTAAATCTTTGTCTGAAAATTCTGCTCTATAGGGTTTCTGTAGTACCTTTGATCTCCCTATTTCTATGCCCATCTGTAGTGCTAAATTGGACAATTTTTCATGAATATCTTTACATTTCTAGTGATACTCCTGCACAAGAATAATAATTCTTCTTCATCATAGGTATTCAAGTGTTCTACTCCTACATTTCCTGCTATTATTTCTTCTAATTCAACTTTTAATTTATGGCTATCCAGTACTTTTGGAGGTGTGCACTGTTTAACTGACCCTTGTACCCATCTTTCTAGATCTTCAGGTGTTACTATGGTAGCACTTTTTGTTCCTGATGAAGTTACTAAACTTACATCTTTTAAACCTCCAGGTACATCTTTTCTGGGAGTACTATTTTCAGAACCTCGAATAGGTAAATCCATGAGTGATATTGTGGATTCACAGTCACTAAATTGATCTTCAATTATAACTGGAGCTTCAGGTTTGGTGTTACTCACAGGAGTAGGTGTAAGTATCGGTTGAGGACAATTTCCCTGCGTACCATATAATGGAACTACTGGACCAATTGTTACAGGTATGGTCAATGAATCAGGATGTACTTTTATCTGAGTTATTTTCTGTATTAATTCTGCTCTGTTCTTTTCTAGGGCTTCTTTTCTTTGTCATGAAGTATTCTAGTCGGGGTGAATTCATGCATTACCTTTGGTACCATTGGAGTTTGTGGTGGTGCACTAGGAGGGCATCCACTTGTCCCTTCCTGATATGGTGGGGGATTTCTTAACATTTCTTCCATAAATTCGTCTCCTGAATCCTCATTTCTCATTAAATGTTTTGTCTTTTCTGTACATTTGCCTCCTGATTTCTCTCCTTCTGTGAATAATGGATACAGTCCCTCTGTAATCATTGCCCTTCTCCATTGTTTCATCTGACCCTCTCTTGACTCACGTACATATCTGGGGTAAAATCCTGGGTAACTCCTATTACTTCTAGATCTATCCCGCTCAAATGCCTCGGTTTCCCATTCTTCTAGAGCTTCATACTGGGTTAATCTAGGTCTGGGTTCTAAATCATTCATCCTCAATCTCAAGTTTTGAAGAATTCTTCCATTGAAGGTACCATTCTCGGGAAATGGTAATACTCCATCATTTTTGGTGTATTCTATCCAATTCTCCATCCATACACAAGTATGATAACCTCTCTCCATCATCATAAATGATGCTGGCATTTTAGCTGGTGGAATAATAATTCCTTCTCTAGTTTTGATTGGTTTGTCCTTTTTAAAATAATTCTTAATCTTTTGTAAGAATGACATTTTTCTCCTTTCTCCGTACATTCTATCTAATCTTCTGTGTACAAAATTATATTCTGCAAAACCTAGGAATCTCCTATCCGGACGAGTTCCTGTTAAAGTCAGATCACGTTTTAACATGCAATCCTTATCCACTAAGAATTTTGCTTCTATAATTTCGACCAATCAAATGTCTGCTATCTTTTGTTTCCAGACCAATCCTTGAGCGGCCTTTTGGTGATGTTTCTCTGTCAACCCCTCCTTTACAATCTGCTCTTTTCTGTCCTCGCTGGTTTAACCAAACCCAGCGCGGCACCTGTGACGTCAGTACTACTCCTGACTACTGACCCCTCCTTTACAAGTGTCTCTCCACACCCGCTGTTTCAACCTACCTCAGCGCAGCGTTTTGTGACATCAGCTCCCTCTCCGGCAACTGACCCTCCCTTTACAAAAATTTACGCAAACTTATTTTCTCTATAAATCTTAATTAAATTTCAGTAACAACATAAAACATTCGCTATCGTGCCAGTTTCCACTAATTTTGAAAAGGATAGTTTCTTCCACACTTTAGTAAAACCTTTCCGATTACTAAACATATACTACGAGTAAAACACTTCGGTTTTTCAACTGAGGCGGTCGGCAGGCGGAGCCCGATGTCCTGCTGACTCTGAGCGCATCGCCCCTCCCCCTTCCTCCACCTTCGGCTTTCCGGATGACCGCAGCAGCGGCAGCAAAGGCGAAGCTTCAGCGCGCACCGTAATGGCGTTTCCAGGGCTCTCGGCTCTCTGCGGTTTCTAGGCATTCGGGAAGTGTATACTGCCTGCTGCCCCAGGTTGTGACTATCCTGGGATGGAAAATTGCGAGGAGCCTCAGAAATGGCAGAAACGGCAGAGAATACACGGGGCTAGAGAGTTGGAGCTGCTCGTCGGTGTAACACGCTGGAACCAGCGGCCATAGAGCTCGAGCAGTTCAAAAGGGCTGTGAGTGAGAATATGAAACAGGAGCGGCACTTTTACCAGGCATGACTCTACTGCCTTCAAGCTGACAGACACAGACACGGTTGGATCTACTCTTAGTAACTTGGTGAGTTGGATTCTCGAGCTGCTCCCCCCCCCTCTTTTCTTTTTGTGAGAGGAAGAAGGGGAAAGGGAAAGAGAGTTGTTTTCTATGTAAACTCTGCCGGTTCTGGTTCTGGCAGTTAGCTTGCAATTAAGTGACTTTACGCCCAGAAGCTCATTTGCTCTACGTGGTCTGTGAAGTAAGAATTTGTTTTATGGAAGAGATTTAAGGGCCCTGACTAGGATTGAGCCAAGAGCTATGCGTCAGATGGTTCTGAGAGGGACAACAGCACGCACAGGGGCCTCAGCTGCAGCTCCCCATACTTCTCCTTCGTCAGCACAGAAAGTTAGACGTCAAACAGCTCAGGCCCGTATTTTGGCTGTAAGGAGAGGAAGAACTGTTCAGAAAATTAGGGGGGATATAAACGTTACGACCTCACAAGTGGCTCTCTTGTCTCAGAAGTTCTCTTCTACACCATCTGACTCTCCTGGAACTTCTTCTACCTCACTGGAGCTTTCACCAGAATTGTGTTCCGGGGTCAAAGGCAGAGTCGAGGGGCAGTGGTAGTGGAGTCGTCCACACCGAGATCTGGGGTCAATCCTCCTAAGGAGTACCCGGTTTTTTCTATAAATTGCAAATCCAATCAGATGGCTACTTTGGTTAGTACAGTGGTCAAGATACTTCCTCAGGAGGCGGCCCCCGTAATTCAGGAGAAAGACACTGTCGTCACTATGTGTACTGGGGCTCTGTTGGGAAAAGAAGGAGAGCCCCTTCTCGAAAAAAGTTCAGAGGACCAAACCCAACCAAGGCAGTTGGCAGGGGGTACACAGGGGGTAACGCAGGAGATGGCACGACGTAATTCCAGGGCAAGTGAGGTCCTGGGGTCTCTATCCCCCCTGGTACAGCATGAGTTGGTGATGGGACCAGAAACAAGGCCAGAAGCGAGGGCCCCGGCTGGCCAGCAGGGAACGGGTATCGTCAATGCTGGGGAGGCTACCATTGGCACTGCTTCTGATGCTTCTGATGCGGCCCAGTCTTTAGTTGTTCCGTTATCCCAGATGCAGCAGCTCTTCGAAACCATTCTGGGAGAAATTCGAGATTGCAAGGCCGCACAAGCTCAGGAACTCTCACTATTGCATCAACGTTTAGATAAAATTGAAACTATGGTACAGCAAATACCTGAGAGATTTAAAGAACTGGAACAACGGGTATCTGATATTGAGGACCACTCTGTATTATGGGATTCTGATATTGTCTCTCTCCAGAAGAAAGTTCAGGCCTCTCAGAATAAGATGGACGAGATGGAGAACTATGCAAGGCGCTCGAATCTGCGCTTCACAGGGATCCCAGAGGACAGCGAACGCATAAACGGCCAAGTTAATCCAGTGGCCTATATTGAATCATTAATCAGAGACCACTTGCTGGAGAAGGCGCCGGAAGATCTTACAGCAATGAGGGCCCACAGAGTTCCCTTCCAGAAAACTCCTGGGGCTAAGTATCCTAGGACAATAATTGTGAACTTTTCGGATTACCGTATTAGAGAGGCAGTACTAACAAAGGCAATCCAGAAGAGAGAGATTGTTCTACCCAGTGGAGGTCGAGTACGAGTATTCTCCGATATGTCAGCAGCAGCAGCACGGAGACGGAAGGACTTTGTTGGATTGCTGAGTCAATTCAAGAATGCAGGAGCCCAGGCCTCGATTGCGCAACAGTCTAAATTGAGAGTTTTATGGAAAGGAAGGTCCCACCTATGCTCTTCTCTTGAAGAAGCTCAAGAGTTATTGCTGAAGATGACTCAAGTTAATGAAAAATAAGAGACTTAAAGAGACTTAATTGAAGTTAAACAGTCTTAAGTATAGTCTCTTCTTGCTCTGTTATAATCAACTCACTGATTGAGCTGTGAGCTATTTCATTCCTTATATATAATGTATGCCAAGGTAGTAAGCGTAATTTGTTTGCACTAATGCTCATTGCATATGCTATAGTAAGTCTATATCGATGCTTGGATGCGACACTTTGCACATTTTGCACACTTTGCACAATGCATATTGCACTTTATCCCCTGTTCTTGTATGGGTACCCTACATGGATTACTTCCTTATACCTTCCGTGGCATTTTATATGCTTGAATTTTACTCTACAATGTGTATGGAGGATGTGACATGAAGGTTTTTTTCTCTTTTGGCACTTTGCACATTGCACTTTATCTTGTGCGACACTGATATTTCGCTGCACTGGTTGCAGTAGGCGTAGAGCTGTTGTTTCCGTATGGCACTTTGCACATTGCATAATGCACTTTATTTTTTAACGTAGTGTGTATATTGTATTACATATGATTCTACTTATTGAGGTATTGAAGCATTGGAGTACTCTTGTATTGTGTCCCTCACAAAGCTGGTATTCGTTATTACGTAGTAAGTTGTGGGGTCCCCGAAGTATGTTGTATACTTTAACTATTTCGGGGTTAATATTGACAGAGGTGTCAGTGAGGAGGGGGGGGAGGATGCGCTCCCGGGTGCCCAACCAAGGCACCTTGTGGTTATTGGGAGGTGGTGGTGGTGAGGGAAGGGCAGCCTCACTCCACAGACAGTTTGGGGTGGGTAGAAGGGTGGGTGGTAAGGGGGGGAGCATCAGAAAAAATGAGCGTATGAATAACAGGCAGACTAGGAATGGTGGCAAAGCAGAAAAGGACAGGGTCTCTGTTATTAAACAGATTGAGTTGGTTTTATTGAGGGGCCGGATACAAGTAGACGAAGGTTGCAAAAGAGCTGAAAAGGAGAAAATAAAAGTCCTCTTTGAAAAATGGTATAAAAAATGACACAAGGGTTGAAGGTAGTTTCATGTAATGTAAATGGCTTCTTGAATGCACAAAAAAGAGGAGCAATGTTAAAATGGTTGGAATCCTTCTCCCCCAGGTGATTTTTTTGCAGGAGACACATCTCAAATCTAGTTCCCCCAACTTCACCCTTCCAAAGAAATACGCTCAAGCATATTTTGCCTCAGCCCAGGCGGCAGTGCGAGGAGTGGGTATTCTTCTATCTTCGGTTCTAGATTGGGAGGTAGGTAAGGTGATTCGGGATGAGCGAGCCAGGTGGCTGTGGATAGAAGTTGTAGTTAATGGGATAGCTTTAGTGCTGCTTAACTATTATGGCCCAATCACTGACGACTGTGCGGCCCTGGAACAGGTATACGATTTGTTGGTGGGTGCGCAGGGGTTGATAATTATGGGGGAGATTTTAACCTAATTCAAGATTTACGTTTGGATACCTCTAACAAGGGAAAAAGCAATTAAAACCTAAAACAGATAGGCTCTTAAAAATTATTAAGGAGGATTTTGCTTTGTTGGACCCATGGAGAATAGATCACCCAGGTGCCACTGAGTTTACGTGCCACTCAGCGAGATTCAAAACAGCATCTCGTTTGGATTTCTTTTGATCAGTAATCTGTTCGCAAGGGGGAATCATTGATTCTCTCTAATCCTTTTTCAGACCACTCTTTAGTATCTTTGTTATTGCACTTGCCCGCCTCCAGGAGAAAGAGTAATAGGTGGCATTTCGACAAAGCATTGCTATCAGATCAAAATTGGATCGACGAAACTCGCGATTTTATAGGATGGTTTTTTAAGGAGAATGTGAACTCGGCATCAGGTTTTATGGTATGGGAGGCCTTTAAAGCTACATTTAGGGGAAGGGTGGTGGCATATAGAGCTAATCTTTATAAGGAAAGGAAACTTAAGATTGCCGGACTCCAGGAAGCGGTAGAGCGGGCTAGAAGAGAACTTCTGGGGAGGTCAGTAGGGGAACGTGAGGAAGAGACATTTCAGCAGGAACTTTCTAGGACTAAGGAGGAGCTAAAAAGTTTCTTTTTGCTCGAGGAAATTGCTGGAAGTAAAGCAGCTCACCAAAAGGTGTACGAGGAAAGCCAGCATATCGGGAAATTTTTGGCATGGTCTACAAAATCGCGACAGAGTAAACAGACCATTCCACAAATTAGAAATCCAAGGACTAGGTGTCTAGTGAGTGATAAGGACGGAATTGCTGACATTTTTATATCTCACTTCAACAAGATATATGCGGATGTTCAGATAGTTGATCCTCAAGCTCTTGCTGATTATTTTAAAACTGTACACCTGCCAAAAGTTAGTGAGGAGGATTGCAAGCTCTTTAATGAGTCGATTACTGGTGCAGAATTAAGTGAAACCATTAATAAAATGGCAAATGGGAAGGCGAGTGGCAATGACGGGATCCCTATTGAAGTTTATAAACTGTTTTTAAATGAACTTACACCCTTCCTAGTACCACTATACAACCAAGTACAGGCAGGAGCACAGGTCTCAGATAGATTTAAAGAATCAGTGGTGGTCTCAATTTTAAAGAAAGATAAGGACCCTAAGGACCCAAGTTCTTATCGCCCAATAAGTCTACTTAATGTAGACTATAAACTTCTTATGAAAATTTGGGCGAATAGAATTGCAGGCTGCGCACACTATTTGGTGCATATAGATCAGGCAGGGTTTGTGCCTGGGAGATCTATGGCTGCAAATACTTTCTATCTGATGCAAGCTATTGATTATTTTTCTACTACGAAGGAATCTGCGGCCATCTTAATGATGGACGCAGAAAAAGCATTTGATTTGGTAGATTGGCAGGCTCTCTTTTTTATTTTGGGTGAGTTTGGCTTTCCACGCCAATTGATCGAGATGTTGGAAAGAATATATAGGGGAGCCATTGCAAGAATTATTATAAATTCAGAGGAGGCGGGAGAGGTAGTGATAAGGAGGGGCACCAGGCAGGGATGCCCCTCTCCCCCTTCTGTTTTCACTTTTTATCGAGCCATTAGCAATAAAAATCCGTTCAAATATATTAATTCGGGCCCCCTATTAGAAATGGCTAAAATAAAGCTGTTTGCTGATGATCTTATTCTGTATTTGAATCCAGAAAAATCGAACATTGAGAGAGCATTGGCCGAAATCCAGGCATTCACAGAATTAGGGGGTTATAGGGTCAATCAATCCAAAACGGAACTCCTTTTATTTAATGCATCAGGAACAGAGTTGCCGGAAGGGCTCACATTTGCACCTCTTAAACCCATTAGATATCTGGGCCTGTATGTTACAGTAGACTTTCTCCAACTTTTTCAGCTAAACTATGGTAAAACACTTGATAAGATAAAAAGTCTGCTAGTAAGATGGACATTATTGCCCTTGTCAATAATAGGTCGAGTCTCTCTGATAAAAATGTCGATTCTTCCTTTGTTGCTATTTTTATTTTTAAATCTCCCTCTAAAGATCCCAATTTCGTATTTTAATGAAATCGATAGGATTTTTCGTGAGTTTATTTGGGCTAAGAAAAAGTCTCGAATTAAGTTATCCATTCTGCAACTGGATGTAGACCAGGGTGGTTTGGCACTACCTCATTTAGCTAGTTATTATCAAGCCTCATTACTTAGCTTAACTACTCAGCTCTTGTCCCCGTCCTCAAAGTTTGATAATTTTTTAATTAACCATATGCTTGAGGAGAGTGCTATTAAGCTACCAGTATTCTTGCGCACTGCAAAGCTACCAAAGAAAACAAGATATAAGGTGGTGAATACAATATTGAGTCGCATTCAGCGTCTCAATAGAAATTATAATATCCCTTCATGCCATGCATACTCCTCTCTTTATGATTGTGAGATATGGGGTCTTAAACTTCCACAAAAGGGGCTACAGCCTTATGTTTTGTTGTGGTTTTGTAAGCTGGGCGATTTTTACAATGGTACTAACCAGATGACGTGGGAGGCTTTTGAGACACAATTTGCAATGCAGAGTAGAGATCTCTGGCTAAGTTTTAGGCAGATCTCATGCTTTCTTCAGACTAATTTTAGAGGAATTACTGAAAGTACTAGAGTTATTTTGAAAGCTGCCTTCGAGTCACATTTATCGGGGATTGGTAACTGGTATAAGGTATTACGCCAAGAGAAGAATAAGAAACTCATTCAACAAATGCTCCCAAAGATTGCCCAGGAAACTAATTGTAGGTTTAGTAAACAGGAATGGCTACGAGTTTGTGAGCTGGGCCATAGGGCACTGAGAGCGGCCAATTTCCAGCGAATGTCCTTTCACTCTAGATGGGTGGCTTACTACACTCCCTCTAGGCTGCATAAATGGTTTCCCACGATTCCGAATGACTGTTTTAGATGCAATTTGCCGGATGCAGGAGACTGGTCACATATATTCTTCACCTGCCCGAGACTACAACACTTCTGGGAGGAAATCTTCAGGTTTATTAGTAAGTGTGTTTCAATAAACATCCCTCCAGGTGCATCGCTGGCGCTATTTGGCTTCTCCTATGTAATTGATCAGATTCCATTATATGAGCAATCTTTTGTTTCCTTAGCCATAGCAGTTGCCAGATCTTTAATTTTACAAAATTGGAGATCTCAGAAATCACCTACAATGGCTCAATGGTTATACAAAATGGAGAGGACCTTTAAATTTGAGGAGGCGTATGCTAAGCGGATAGGGGCGGTGCGGAAATGTGGGATGATATGGAAGGGCTATGTTGCAACTACACACATTAACGATGCAATTGGATTTACTTATAGGGAGATTTCTAGATGAAGAGTGAAAGCATATAGATTGTTAAGCTAAGTGGGATATGCTATTATAGACTTGTTGTTTACAATGCTGGTTTTGCACATCATGTAGGAAAAGGAGTATGAATTTATATCTCGCTTTTACTGTATATCCTGAATGTGAGACTTAATATGCAACAGGCTTTATTTTTTCTTATCCTTTTAGTATATTGGGTGTATCATATTTATTATGTACTAATGAATTAGGAGATTGGGTACATTTATTGTCTATTTATTATATGGGAGAGATGAGTCTGCAAATTTGTCTGTACGGTGCTTGGTTTTTTACGCTCAATAAAAAAGAATAAAAAAAAATTAAAAAAAGAGTAAAACACTTCCGTCTACTCTTCACACAAGCTCCAGAAGTACCTGTTACTTCTCCAATGTTACCCTTACTAGGTGATATAACATCAAATTTTTATCAGCGTACCCTTTTGCTATTACTCACACGCATAGAGTCCCTAACGAGTACTTGAAGTCCTGCTTAACTTCTCAGTACTATTTCTGCCTGACAGATAACCTCACTGCAGTATGGCTTCCACTTGCCACCCACTATTCTTTTTCCCCGGGGTATTCTGGACAACATATAACAAAAACTCAAAAATAAGCGGATGTTAGTTCATAAAAAATACAAATAAAATTCTCATTACCCAATTAACAAAGAGTAACAAAAACCGTCCTTTGCTTACCAGAAAACTGATCCAGCACAATATTAGCCAATAACATTCATACACCATATACTCACTTGGGCCCATACATTCATACTACACTAATACTTACGCTGGGTGTCAGATGTACTCTTTCATCAAAGTCCCTGCTACCAATTACCTTCTGATTGAAGAGTAATAACTTACCAATGGATCCTTTGCTAATTGGGAAGTTTAAAATGAGTGACGTTCATTATAGTACATAATCCTGAAATAATTCTGAAATAATCACTGAGTCAGGAAGTTTTTAAAATGTTTATCTAAAGTTTTAGCAGAGTAAAATACAGAAAACACGGTACTTGATTGACATACCCAAGAAAAAGCATAAAAATGATTTTGCTAATAAATGACGGTGTTAAAGAAGAGGAGAAGATAGAGACAGCAGCGCAACTAAAGGTTGCACTTTAGTTACCTAAATGCGAGAACCAAGCCCCTTGGCCAAGGAGTTGGAAAAGATAGGACCCAGGAAGGATGAAGAGCAAAGACGTCTTCCAGGATCAGGACAGGACCGGTAACCTCTCTACAACGATGCCTGCGCCGTTCCCCTCTCTGATACTCGACTTCTCTCGATTCTCCCGTCTAATGGACTCCGCCGCCCTCCTCAGGACCTCTTCCGGACAGGAATTCAGTCAGCAACCGATCAGCTGGGCAGTCTGGAGTTGAGAGCGCTCTGGCAGTATGGACGCCTGTTCTTCGTGAACGCATGCTCTTCTGACTAATTTACTAATGCTATATTCTATTATACCCTTCTACACCCATGTACCTCCCTTAATGTTGCTAAAATATGGGACCACTACTTCTGATTGGACAGGGGTGGATTCTCGCACCATATCGATTTGGCCTAAATTGTAAAGCCTATTGTCTTTACGTTCCCTCCCCTTCAAATTAATACATTCGCTTTATTTCCCACCCGTCTCACGACAAATGTTATACATTTTACAGGAGAAAAGTAACAATTTGTCCGCCGGAAACATTGGGTACATCATCTTCGGCCAATAGGTCGTGGCCTTGGGAGACTTCCAAGTTGACTTCACTTGGCAGGCATACAGGACCCATGCGCAGAACCCTCTGTCTCTCGAGTTTCAAGACACCAACCCAGGCCCAAGTTTACGAATTACTAAAAGTGTAAGAAGAAAATATTAAAATCACAAATAAAAAGTTTCACTGTATACCCACTTTCCCTACTCTATTCCCAATTAATTATAATAGTATCCTGCATTAGTAGCGTTAAGAAAACGACAATTTAATAATGACATGAGAGCAAGCTTAAGCATGTGAAAACATTTAGCGGCCATTTTAGCGCACACTGCGCAGAAGCTGAAGTTTCCCACCAAGCAAAGAAAGACGTCACCCCATGTGATCAGGTTGCGACATGCGCAATGAAGATAGCGCTTTTAGCAGCCATCTTGGTTTATAGACAAGCGTTATTCATTAGTAAAACACATAGGCAAGCGTCTATCCCTTCTGTGTTTGTGAATGCAAAGATTAGTATTGACAGTACAAGTTTAATAAATTAATACTATGAGGAGGATTGCATACAAGCAAGTTTCATTTTTGAAACCTTGCTCCATCACATCCTTCTGCAACTATCTCATCTGCTTTTTAAAAACAGCTTCTTGCAAATCAATCCATAGCTGATCGCAAGCTTTCTTTTTTAAATGTGCCTTTAGGCGGTGTTTACGTTTCTTTCATAAAGACAAATGGGAATTTCTCTCATTAGTATATAGAATTGCTTCCTGACCAAACCATTTATTTCCATATTCAGTTGAAGATTTGGGAAGGAAGTTAGCTTTCTAGAGACCTTTGGTTGCTTTCTAATTGAATTAGTTAAAATCTGCTTCATAAACTGATTTAAAAAGTGTAGAGTGTTGACCTTCCAAGTGTCCAAATTATTGACCATATCTTCTAATATGCCCTTCAGAACAGTTTCATTTTAGGGTCTCACTGCGCTCTTCCTGATTTTTTAAATGAAATTTAGAGGAGTCTCTATCAAATTTCCGGGAACTAACTGGGGAGGTATTTACCTCTAATGTAAAAACCAATAGGCGATGATCGCTAAGGATGGAGTCAAATATTTGCAAGTCGCCTAGCAAATGGAATGAGATAAACCCAAAAACCAAATAGTCCAAGATTGCCTCCCCAGCGAAGATTTATGGGTATGCTGTGTGGGGAAATCAGATGGCAATCTCGCATTTGCTATTAAGTAATCATTGCTCCTCAGCTGTTCGAGGAGGATCTTCCCTTATCAGTTTTAGTATTAGATGGAAAGGAAATGGGGGAATACACAGAGCTTCCTCTTTTTCTGTTTCAGGGAAAAGATTAAGAGCATGTGTGGAGACTTTACAGTTTAGATCTCCTACCAAAAGTACATGGGGAACATACGCCTTGTCTGCGGTGTGTTTAATAAATGTAAAAACCTTGTTCACTAGTTTATTATACGAGGCATCTGGGGGAATATATGAATTTACTACTAAAATTGGTGCTGACAACAGCTCTCCTCCAGTAGGGAGGAGAGTAACCGCCACGAAAAGATTAGAGGGATCCTTATAACTCACATATGTCCCTTTAATTTTATTGATCATTAGAATTGCTACCCCTCTTTTGCATGGCCTTTCCTAGCTGGATTAGCTTTACAATCTATCAAAAAGAAGTCGTCACACTGAATCTCATCATCGCACCACATCTCCTGAAGGCAGATTATATCAGCATTTATATCGCTTAAACAAAGCAGCTACTCTTTGCTATTCTTTATTCCTGCCACATTCCAGGAGACCACTTTTAATTCATTGCTAGTTATGAAAATGTAGTTCAGTGGGTGATGTATGGTTGTTAATTAACACTCCTGCCAACCAGTTCCATTTCTGAATTTCATCATTAGTACAGTCAGCATGAGAGTTAACAGAACGCCCAATAGTCACACGTCTTCCATTCATTCCTATGTGAACTTTCACAGCCACTTTGTGTCAACCGGTAGACCCTCATTATGTACAAAAGACCACCAGTCCCCCCTTCTTTTTCCCACAGACCTAGACCCTTATCCTGACTGTTTACTCCCTCGTGAGCAGGGAACACATCAATACCTTTGTATTGCAAACATTTGCTGTTTTGCAGTACCATATTCGCTGCAATTTTAGAATTACCCTCATTTTAGCATCCGGCCCAGAATGGGACAGGGAAACCAATGCTCGGTGCTGCAAAATGGCTTGTAGCGCCGCGCAGCGACATATTTTTGTAAATGAGGCCCTATGTCTTCTATAGAGTCAGACCCTGCTACAAATTTTAGATTTTAAAGATAGACGATAAAATTCTCTCTAAACACAGCAGTGCATCAGAGACCTGTACCTCCTGGCCTAGGGAAGTACTTGGGCCAATGCCAATTCATTTTAAATCTAGAGTCGCAGACATTTGGGATATTATTGAGGAGTGTTCTAAGAGCATGCTGCTGAAAAGTTGGAAGCCAGTTGTAAGGGCATAGACGTAAGTTGTGAAGCGTTATTTTTGACTTTATCTTTATCAATCGGCCTGTATCTGCAGTTAAATAACGAATCTATGTCTGGGAGGGAAAAATCCTCTTTCGATGAACCAGGCAATTCCTCTTGATTTATTACTTTGAATTCTCTAACAGGGGGACTTCTCGACTGAAACTGCACTGATAGATCAACAACACTTTGCCCAGGAACAGGTTTCGCACTGCAAGTCATCTCGTCTTGGACTGTTTTCTCTTTGCTCCAAAAGGAAAAAATCAAGTTCTCTTCTTGCCCTTTAGTGCATTGGTGTGAGGTGCTCTATTTCTTAGCGGATTAGATCAAGTTTTAGTGCAGGCCCTAGGCATAATCAAACAACCTGATTGCAGTTTTCTTGCAGTCATTTTGAATCTTCTCCACCTATTAATAAGTTGAGACACTTAGAGCAACGCCCGCTTGTTGACAAGAAACTCCTCAGGGTGAGTGAATCAGTTGCCAAAGATACCTTATCAGGAGGTTTGGTTTCCCAACACTATATTGTTCGTAGGGCACTGCGCGGCAAGTAAGCAGGGGAACACGGTGCTGCAAACCACACCGACCTAGCTCTGCAGCTTCTGCTCTTGTCATGTCCTTTAGGATAGTCCCATCATGTACATACCAATTACATACATTGTGTCCCATTCACACGACATAACGGTCTTACACAGGTGACCTTTTACCTAGTAGCTTACTTCTGTCTCTCTGACATCAGGCTCTTGGTACCATATCTTAATCCCTGTACCTGACGTACATAAACATGTCCCCAGGCATGGTAGATTTATTCTGTATAAGGGTCACCACTTTTTTTCATCCATGGCCAACAGCCAGCTGTGCATGATCATGTTTGTTTAGAAAAGGATTAGCAGGGGATTAGCGAATCTAGAAAAACCCTGGAGTGACCACTTTAGTATAAAAGACCCTCACTCCCCCTTAGAGAACAGAGGAGAATTCCTTCCAAGCTGGACCGAGGCTCTGCAGGCTGATCCTTTGACAGGCAGAGATCTTACATCCTTCCCAGGGTGCCATCCTCGACGCAGAGACAGGGTCCTTCATTCAGAACCATCAGGTGAGGGGTTAGCACTTCCCCAGGGAATTCTTGGCTCCATTAGGTTCCATTAGGACATATCCTAGCACTTACACATACATGCTTTACCTACACATCTAGGCTAGGCACAGTTAGGTAGGCTACGCATCGAAGGAGTACGTAAATGCTATTGTTTTATATAATGTGTTTTTATTGATCTTATTAGCACTATGGTAGAAATGTATCTTCTTTTTACGATACTGGTGCTAGCAATCACATTTGTCTGCTCCTGTCTTTTGATTTTCGCTGCTAACATGTTTCATACTAGACTGACACTTGACCAATAAATAATTATTGAAACCGTTCCAATCGTCATTCTAGGTATTCTGAGAAAAGCAAGCACGAGTGACTGAGCGAAAGATACCGTATTGTTTCCACGATACCTGAGGAATCAGGGTTGTCATGTTCAGTGGTTGCCAGAAACTGCATACACCACTGTAGAATACAGGGGGTGGTAGTGGCACCGTAGAGCTAGCTGGTCTAACGGCTGACTCATCCTGTGGGGGTGTCCAGAGTCTTTCTGCACACCAAGCCCTCAGTTTAGGTCATCCAAAATGCGCAGGTCCTGGTGGGTCCAAGGAACTACACAACACTCTCTCTGCTCAACCCCCTGGCGATGCCACCCTAACAGAGGACAAACGCTCCTTGCACTCCTCACGCCTAGATTTTCCTACTTTCTTCTGTTTCGAAACAGTTCGGGCCAAAACCAGGAAAAATGTACTCGTGTCCAGTCCTCGGGTAAAAAAGTATACTGGCTGTAAGTAGACAGTTGGGAAATTATCAAATGCGCCCAGAGGAAGGCCCTCCAGCCTTTGATCCAGCCACGTTCTAATAATTTTTTGTCCTTTCTGAAGGGCTTTTCAAAGTAACTCATGCAATGTGGTGGGAAAGCAGAAAGAGAATCAGTTACTTGCCCCCAGCAGCCGATTGACAGTGGGTCTCTCTGCGGGCCTCCTGGGCCATTCCCAGGGCTCCACTTGGCAGCATGGTAGTAAGCGGAGGGTGGGGGGGCAAGGTAGGTGTAAGGTTTAGGCCAGCTGTACTCAGTCCGCAAGGAATGGGGAGTGTGGAAAGCAAAGCCCCTTGCTTACTCTGCGTAAAACCGGTACCTCTCCGTCTCCTCTGCCTGCTGGAGGGTGGACTTGCTGGCAAACTCCGACCTCACTGCGTAGGGGTCGCGGACTCTGGATACCTCTGCCGCGCCTCTACTCGTTTATCATAGGAGGCGGCGCTGCTTCAGCTAAGTAGCTCGGGCCCAGGCCTCAGCGTCTCGACATCGCAGTACTCCATGCTCCTAGCGCTCTCGTCTCCTAGCCACACGCACCACGTACTGTCGTCAGCAATCAGCACAGAAAATCTTGTGCACCAACATCTATTTAATTGTTTTAAACATTAAGCACTGATGGTAAGAATGGGCTTACAAGTCTCATCATGATTATTGCCTTTGACTGAAACACCAGTGCTGACTGAAATTGACCTTTATGACATGAAGTAGGTCGATAGCTATTGTTTAAAAAGTACTATATGGGCATGGGGGAGTTCCCCAGGGTCACTTCCTCTGCAAGTATAGTATGATTGCGGTGAGCCCACTTGAGCCACGTGCCAGGCAAATACCCTATGACTCTCAGATTCATAGCCCTGACATCACATCTGTCAATTATGCCAGACCAGTAGACCTTCATGACACTGTACGTAGGGGTGCAGGAGGCTCTGCAGCACCCCAAAATATCCTAGCAGTAGGAGGATAAGCAATGAAGTTGACCTTTCAATTTTGTTTTTATCATATTGCATTTTTTGTGTGTTTAAGGACAGAGGTCAAATGCCAAGCAAATACTTCTGATAAATTGCTGCTAATTATTAGAGGGGAATTTGTAATCTGATGTGAGTCAAGTGGCAATCTTGCTTGGGTACAAGGAGTGTGTAAGGAAAAGCTGCAGGATGGCAAATGTTTTGTAACACACAGCAAAATTTAGATAGTTGAAAATGAACTATACAAATGTTTACAAATATTTTAGTAGCAAGGAAAGTGCAAATTAGGCGTGGTGTTTTTTTTGTAAATCTGAAGTATTACGGAAAACATCAATTTAATAGACACTTTACTTGTATGATGTGCAAATGATAAATATACACTGAAAACAGATTTCCACACTTTCTTGTTTGAATGCCATGTGTCTGACGCAAATTTAGACGCCATTTAAAGATGCAATTTCAGTGGAAAATTTGCTTTTTGTAATTAAAAGACAGTGACAGACCACACCGTGCTTTAGCCATATATTTTAGAAAGTGTGCTCTAAAAAGAAGCACTAGACACATACTCAGTGCTTAATTTGTGCAGGTGCTCAGCACCAGCACCTTTTTCTAAACACCAGCACATATTTATCCACCACATGGGGGTGCTGTGTGCCTATTTTGTTTGTTAGCAGAATTTCTCAATGGTGATGTCATATGCTTTTTAGGTCGAGCCTAGAGTCAGTACCCATGCGCTGCTCTGCGAGACTTGCTGTACTGGAGTATGGAATAGAAGCCCCGTCCACTCTCCGCCCATATTTGTCATTGGCTTGTGTCATTGTCCTTCGTAAATGTTGGCTTCTGATTCATAAATAGGCTTGTTAGTCCCTCCTTAGTACCGCCTTGTTTTCATTTGTAACCTCCCATGGCGACTGGCCCTTTTACTTCGGTTGTTACACGGTACATGTTATTTAGTCTTGTAAGCACTATTTTCTTTATTGAGTTTCTCTTACTACAGGCACGAAGTGCTTTGCTTACATTCAGCACACCATGCGCGCTTTCTCTTTTCAAGCAGCCGGGGCAATGGCGACCACTTCTTTCCAATGCCATAGGTCTCGCATTTTTTTTCATAGCCTCTGCTTGCAGAAGGTGTTCTTATAATAGACGCAAGCCACTTAGCATAATTACCAAGGAATGTGTTAATGAACAGGCAACACTAACAGTGCCAACTAGCCTCACAAGGTGTGTCGGAAACAAAGACGGGTCACAGAGAGGCTGGCCAGCTTTCTGTTTACATAATCCGGGCTCTCAAACAGGAGTCCGTGCCTTCATGGTGAACTTAGAGACGTAGAAATGTTGATGGTCGCTCGAATGACTCCCCTTGGCATCGAAGTGTTTGGGGGCCTGTAGTGGTGGCTTGAGCCCTAGGATTAGAGCTACATTTTTCGAACACGAGATCTCTCACTCGGTCTGTATTGTAGGTTTTGTATTGCGCCTCATACTATTGACAGGTGTCTAAGCGCTATCCAGTGGTCGGGTACAAGGCCAGTACGTTTTTTGTACATAGTACAGTGTGGGTAACAGACTGTGATCTATGTGGGAAGATCTTGTGTCAGGAGCGAGGTTCGGAGGAGTGAGCCAACATTTTGCAGCACATTGTTGGTGGTGCGCAAACATGCAATAAAGTGAAGCCATATAAGAAAGATGGTGATTGACAAGCGCATACCTGCATGTGGCAGTTGAGAGTACCACTCCTTCCGGCATCGCTGCAGGTCAAGTTGTACACCAGCTCAGGAACTTATTCACAGAATGGATTATCGGGGAAAACAGTCACATAACTGAATACGGGTACCATTTAGCTGAGGTCAGAGAAAGGCAAAAACAGCTACATGGACTTGTTCCACATACTCGCACAACGGTGGGCATACAATCTAAGCTGTAAAAGCATTGCGAAGGCTTGCACAGGTCTGCCCATATATCTATGTTGCTGCTTTGCATATTTCACATATGGAATGCTTCCAAGCAGTGCCACTGTTGCAGCATTGTCTTTTGTAAATGTCCCCCAGGAGTGCCAGATAATAGTTCACTGCCGGAGTAGATCCACTATTGTAGGCCTTCTAGAGTCCACCTAGGTAAGCATGAGGGTGGCATAGCCTATGCACTTACTGTTGGCTCAAATGCAACAAAAAGCTGAGGATGTCAACATTATTTTGGCACGAGCTAAAACAACTCCCTGGAACCAACGGGGCTCCCCGAGAATCTTTGCAACTAAAAAGGTACTTCAAGAATGCTGAGGATTTAGGAGTTTGTAACGTGCATTGAGTGAGGAGTACTGCAAAGGCCACAAAATTAAAGGACAGAGATTAGAAGTACTTATTGAGTCGTTTCCACATCAAATGGGAAAGCCCGCAGGGTTTCATGGGAATTTCACAGCCACATAATGTTCTGGAGGGGATCTAAATTTTGGGTGTAGATGGCACAAACATTAGCATTTAACCTTAAGAAGTTGGGGTAAATGTGTTCCTAGAGTGAAAGGTATGGGGTGGAATTTGAAAGGGGGTGGTTCGATTAGGATGAGATATGGGTAGATGTTCATTAAGGAGAATTTAGTTCGACCTCATGGCTTTACCAGCTATGTCCTTTATGTATAACACATGCTGGTGTGATAGTGGGTGTACAAATGCGTGGGGATGTGAGATGTTTTGCATTCAGTGGAAAGTGAATGGCCTGGTTGATAAGACTAAGAGGAGGCAGAATTACAGTCTCTGAAAAATATTACCCAGATGTGCTATTGCTGAAGAAAACCCACTTAGTAGGGACTAACAGGCATTTGTAATTGTAATGCAATGGGTCTTGCAGTTTCAAAACGTTAACCTATTGGCATTGTAAATGACAATGCCTTTTATTAATGTGCACTTTGTTCTTAAAGTCGTTGCTTGCAGGTTTTCAAAACACATAAATAAAAGGCATTGTCATTTACAATGCCAAACGCTCAAAATCTCGCAAATGCGAGACCTATTGCATTGCAAATGCTTGTTATAAACCAGCACATATTCAAGGCTGTCACTAGCATTTGGCAGTAGTTGTTGAAGCTGAGATGGCTCCAGGTGCATTAGACTCAAGAAAAAATACTTCGGGCCCTGGCACTTCATTTTTTTACAAATTAAGCACTGCTCATACTGCTCCCGTACTACTGTCCCGCTGAATGGCTCATTTGCTACTAAAGGCGGGCAAGCCTATAGATTTGCAGGGAGAGCTGAGCCAGAGCCGAGTCAAGGGCCTAGCTTCGATCTTAGAGCCCGAGCGCGAGTCGAGCCCTGAAAATGTTTGCTATGTAAATCACACAACAAACGTAACTCAAAATGTGATAAAGTTGCTTCAAAATTAAAAAATGTGTATTTCTATAGTGTGAATCTTTGACATTAATACGTCACATTATAGCACTGTGCTGAGAAGTACTTACTAAATATTATAGTTTTTAAACATAAACGATTAGTGCGCTAAAAAGGCAAGACAATTGTCATGTAAACCCTTAGGGGACCCAGATTATTACACAATTTGAGAGTGGTAAAGCCACGATTGGTCCACGTTTTCTTGTTTCACTTTGTACAAATCAGCAAGGAAATTACTCTCTTTTTGTCTTTCCATTTGTTATTGATTTGTTTTTATCTCTTTTTGCATTTTGTTACAGTTTTTATATAGCGCGAATTCGACCCAAAGCCCAAAGTGGAGCGCTTTACATGAGCACTAGTTACATCATAGAAGGTCACATTGATTGCTAACAGGGATGGAAATTAAGCCATCTGACAGAATAACAGGATTTTATGCCGATACCGAGACTCGAACCTGGTTCCTTAGTTCTGAAGTCGGTAGCACTGGCCCTAACCGGGCTAGAGAGGGGTACAAGCAGACACCACATGAAAGCTCGGCTCGGCTCGATCTGGGCTCGAGGTTCCAACAGGAGCTCGAGCTGAGCCAGAGACAGAGTTAGAGCCTGGCCCGAGCTTTCAGTGGCTCGCCCACCTCTATTTGTTATGCTCGCTCTTTGTGTAACACAGATTTTGACTATCACTATTAGTGAAGAAACGTAACATTAATGGTAGAAGTCAGAAAATAAGTTTAGCACCATTGAACACCTTCGTAACAAGGAAACTGTTGACGGCTCGAAAACGGCTGTTCTAATCCGGCAGCTCTGGAGTGAAGATGCGTCTGTATATTTTCTCATTTTGTGATAATGCAAGAAGCGGGGGTAAATGTCAATTAAAAGCTCAGCACAGCAGTGCGCGGAGGGCTCCAGTCAGTTGGAAAATCGAGTAGACCGATTCCATTTAAATATTGAAACCAGCTTTCTTTTCTGCCGCTCTGCGCTTCTTGCATGCGGCAAGCCGATATTCCCCCTCTGCCCCTCCAGGCACACAGAGAGGGCTTCTGAACTCTGAAGGACCGGTGTCACATGGGTGCAAGGGTGCGGGCCACGTGTGGGGACAACGAGGCCCCAAGGTGGGCAGGGGTGTGTCTGGAACCTCTCGGTTCTAGAAAACATTTTGCCCTGTCACACGTGCCAGGGGTTGGGGGAGGCGTTTTGATCTGTCCCAGCCCCAGCATCTGACAATATTTGCATATTTACCCAGCATCTGAGAACATTTGCATATTTATTAGTTGCATGGGTGACTGCGTGCAGTGCAGATGATACTGGGGCATATATCTTTTGTGCAACGCATTTATTACTGAAATGCGCGTTCTTTAATGCGCGCTCCGGCTTCCGCTGTTGAGTGTGAACTCAGGCGTGACCTCTTCCCGTCTCCTTAGTGAATTTACCATGGCTCAATTTAGCACATCCCTCACTGCCCCCACACAGAGAAATGAGCCATTTCCTTCCCTCCCACTTTCTGCCTTCCCCTCTCACGGTAACCTATTTGCCTCTCTTGCTCCCTCTCTCTTCCTTCAATTTTTCAAACCTCCCCCCCCCCCCCCCTGCTGAGGTCATGCTGCGGCCAGTGGTTACTGAGCAGTCTCTGTGGTGCGTCCTGTTGTTTAACAGTGGTGCCTCCTATCACAGCTACTGCTGAAATCCAGTAGCAAAACAAAGTTACTGTCTTTGTACCCTACTCCGAGTCGCCAGTCGAGCTGTCAAGTTTTGCTCCTGGAACTCGGGTAATGTTTCACTCAAAAATTATACTCAAAGCCCAAACAAATCTATTAAAAAATATTTTACCTTTAGTTACATGTTGGGAAGCAAAAGCCCAAAGACTAATCATTTCTGCTGCCGAGATACAACCCATAACATTGTTGTAGCGTTTAGGCCCTAAGGGTCTATAAAAGCGAGTCCGATGAGCAGTGTTTGTCTATGAACCGACTCAATGCATAGTGATCCCTGACTTGGAGATTCACACCAACAGTAGGGGCAGATTTACTAACATTTGACCCAGCGCAACGCAGCAAGACAATTTGCTGCTCCACACAGCGTCAAATGGAAGGAGCAGGAATGCGCCATTTCTCCTAAGATATGGCGCATCTTAGCAGTTATGGCGTATTTCTGCCCTGTCACTTTCCTGGTGCACTATGTACTGGCCAGCGCCTATGCAGGCACATGTGCATCATGGTTCAAGGGTGCCTACATTGCAGGCAGGATTGTTTTTGTGCAGGTAGGCACACCTTCTTGCACAAAAACAATACTCAAAGGCTTTAGTGTTAGCGCAACGCAGTCTCTACGGTTCCTGGGACCACAGAGACCGCGTCGCGCTAACACTAAAGGAATTAGGATTACCAATCGGACACTCTGCTTTGAGAAAGACCTCGGCTGATTGGCCATCGGGCGAAACACGTGTCGGCTGTTTTTCTTGTATGATTTTCACATTTGGAATAAGTGATTAAAAACGACACTCTCTGTCAAACAAAAGAATATGAGTTTTGGAAATTATTCCTCTTACGACATCTAACAAGAAGGTACAGACCTCCGCCCACAACTTAAACTATTGCATTCACCAATGGCTCTTGGGTGTAGCCATTTGTGAGGCGCGTGCCACTACCAGCATTGGGCCCTGACCACTGTAGCGTAAAGCCCAGACTCATCCACCCATCTCAGCAACCTAGTTTTCCTGACTGGCCTCAGTAAGTGGGAAAATCCTCTTTCCCACTAGGAAATAAATGTCATTAAGGAAACTAGAGATCCAATCGGATTTAGCAATTTCTCTGATCATACTCCGTGTGGAGAATCATATATTTGATGCAACATCGTTGTGTTCCAAAACCACTGCTTTATTGTTGACAATAAAGCAGTGGTTTTGCAATACGATGTTGCATCAGATATATGATTCTCCACTCAAGTATGATCAGAGATATTACAAATCGGATTCGACCTCTTCCTTAATGGCATTCCCAGGTTTGCTACTCTTAGTAAATCTGGAAATTCAGCAAAAAACATGGGTGGGTGCGTGGTAACACCCACTCTCCAACCATGTAACGCGTTCCAGCCGAAGATTAAAGCAGGGTCACTCAAGGTGGCTTTGCGCAGTGTAGTGTCGTTTCCGCTTCCGGGACGCCCCCGCCGACACCGACCGCTCACGGCTTCGGCTTCGCTTTCCATAGCAGCCCAAGCCAGTGGCGATTGGACTCAGCGAAGGGGGCGACGGGTAAAGGAGCCTAGCCTAGCAGTCTAACAGGAATCAGCGTCAGTAAGAAGGGCAAACGGGTGGGGCTTGAGCGCGACGGCATTAGTTGCCATTTGCAGAGAGAGAGCCGGGCCCGGCAGAAGCGGCCCAGTTAGGTCTGGGTGCAGCTTGCGGTGGACCTGTGAGCTCCCACACAGGTACCTCCCCCCTTGCTGGACCATCTTTGGACCTCTCTTGGCCGGTGAGCCTCCACTGGACCCAGCGACGGGCGGAGAATGCTGAGCCCTCAGAGAGCATCGGAATCCATCCATCTAGCCTGCAGCGGCAGCAGGAGTCCAGTGAGGAGGCAAGGTGAGATAAGGCACAAGAAGGCGCAACAAGGTGCCCGAGCGCTGCGGTAATAGGTACCTGTCACTGAGCGTGAGCCTGGGTCCTCCCAGAAGCAGCCCTTCTAGGATTGGGTGTGGCTTGCGGTCGGCCTAGTGTGCTCCAGCTCGGGTCCCTCCGGATTTCCACCAGACTGCGGGCAGGTCACTTGGACACTTTCGCCCCACCATGAAATTTGTCTAGAGCGCCAAAGGGTAACTCAAAGCACTCATAGAGGCGTCACAAGCCCAGAAATCTTCTGCAAATTTCTCCCCAATAGTTCTTGCCTATACCAATTTCTCCCGGTACAGGTGGCGCCCTTACTTCCTTCTGTACAGTAATAGTACACTCAAGCCAAGGCAGAGGAGTAGACCCTTTAGCTGGCTCAAAATCCTCTGTGCCTCTCCCCTAATCAGAGGGGGGTGCAAAGGGCCTCAACCCAGTCAATCTACCTAGCTGGGAGGATATTCAGGGGTTATATCACACTGGCACATTGACTTGTCCACTCCTTTCGTACTAAGATAAGCCGACGTGCCGCAGTATCACAGAACGACAGCTCCTCCTCGCCAACTGTAATTCACCAAGGACTCGGGGGAGCTTCCCGTAACACACTATGGTAAAAAAGAGAAACCTGGGCCGAAAAAAGCAGGCAGATCCCCTAGATGATTGTTCCACTTCGCCACAAGAGACTATCTGGGAGGATCTTACTGCAGTGCCCGGCACGAGTCCTGTGCCAGATCTTGGGGACCAAGGGGCCTATACGTTTAAGGAGCTAGATACTATTGGGCCCATACCAACACAAATTATTAACACCTCCTTGAAAAGATGTTGGGACGAAAATCCTCAACCTTCCTACCGTGGCCGGACACAAATACATTTCCAAAAAATCCCACAAAATGCCCCCTCCTCCCCTCTTCCAAATTGCTTAAAAAGCTCTAATGAGCAAAATAGGCGGTCCTTATCCTCACACAGGGTAGACTCGGGGGTTACAAACACAACAATGATAAAACTCAGGTGATCAAACTCTCATCCTGTGTAACGCCAAAACCCTGAGCCCAAATATGTGGGTTCCCTCTTAAACAAACACACAATAACTGCTCAAATTCACATGAAAAATACACACTCTCCCCTGCCGTCAACTTGTCTCTCAACCGTGGAAACTGAAGCACAAGCCGAGATAAAAACTAGTGCAGACCTTTCCATCTTTTACTCGCCTCCTAAGAAACCCAGGAGATGCAGCACATCCGAACACGATCTTGGCTGTTTATCAGACCAGTTCCTAGCTACACTAGAAGCACAAATAGAGCATGGAAGCATCCCTGGCACAAACACAAGTATTTAAGATGGAGTACAGCCTTAAGTCTCCACATTCAACCCGCTCAGGCGATTGCGTACCAGTCAGTCCCATAAGCCCAGCAAATCCAACTTTGGCCTCTCTCACCTTTAAACAAGATACAACAGCCAAAGCTCTTCTTTGGCAATTGCAAAAAATGAAGCTTCAAATCGATCTAATTCAGTCTATTGCATCAAGCTTAATGGACCTAGGGCTAAGATTAAGAACTTTAGAATACAAACTTGGCCAGACAGAAGAGAGCCAACTCTGTTCTTGCTCCCAATTAATTGATAAATTAAGTTAATTGCCGGAAATTCTTTGGGCACTTTAGGACAGTGTTAAAAATCCAAAAAAAACACCTGGAAAACCCTCTTGGGATCCAACATCAGGGAAAAAACTCTTAGCCCACCAAGCAACCATAAACCATAACTCCCCCTTGACAGTGGAACCACCGTCACCCCCAGTAATCAAACTAAAAGACCACTTCTCAACATTCCTGGAAATAGACACCCCCACTAGACACCAGGATCCCCTCGACCAGCCCCTGACGGTTGAAAGTGCACCTTCACAAGGCCCCGAACTTTTACCCTCAAAGGGACTTGTGTCCTTGCCCACTTTCTCGCGAAGAGCAAAAAAAAAACAAAAAAAACTTTTTAAAAAACAACGCCTTACAAAAAGGAGACTGCCGACAGCTGGGCCACTCACCACAGCAAGAATATCCCAACAAGGCAACGTCAGCCAGCTCCTCCCGATTTTCAACTGAGGCACCAAATTAAGCAGCGGGCCCACAGAAAACATAAACTCACAGCACAGCACAGAGGAATTATCACCGATTTCTACGCAACAGGTCCCTGAGACAGGTAACCTAAAGGAAACAAAAATAATCATCCCGTTAGTTACCAATGGACATGAAACCGCAAATGCTCCCTCCGAGACAGCTAACACTTTGCGTGTAAGAGTTATATCTCGGAAAACTCCTGATGTTGAACCAAGACCGCTAACCAGCTCGGAGGCAGCATTAAGTAAAAAGGCTCCCCAGGGAAACACCAGATTGGACCGGGGAGTACCAGCCACCCCAGAATCTACTTCTCCCTCCAACATAGGACGGACCGTACAACAAACAGCCGAACACCATTTAGGAGACACCTACATTCCCTCGAGATCCGAGTTAAGGGCTCACAAGCAAGTAGGGCCACACTTGTCAATCTGCCAGGAATCCAGGGAAGCTCTAGGTGATCTCAGTACTCTGGCCCACAGCACCTCGGCTCTTGCCCCACTTGAGATACTTCAAGTAGCAATCCAACCGACCCTATGCTAGATTTGGGGATAGCAAGTAACAAATTTCATCAGATCCACCTCCTGACTGGGGGAAATTATATTGGCGGGAAACTCAGAAGGCCACATCAGCAAGATCATTCCAATCTCAATTCGAGTCAAATTTATAAAAATTAGCTCTCTCACAAATACTCAGTCAAACGATTCTCTAGGAGGTACCAACAACGCACCTAGCACCCCACAACTGTGGAAGTCAGTCAAAACTACAACTATAGGAGCAATACCTACGGCAGAGGGCTAAGACGATGCAGGTCTCACGTTTATCCCTCATTTTATCTCTAATGGACCCCTGGACATACTAAATAAAGGCAATTTGCTTTGACTAGTACAATATATTTAATTACCGAAAAATTTAACATCAGCTGATCTTATTTCTGTAAGATTCACCCAAACTCCCAGAAAAGGGACATCAGAGACCACAATCACCAAATGGGGATCTATGGCCATTAGAGACGCGCAGCTTAGTAAATTTGATTTAAGGATTGCATTGCCTTTGTGTCACCTTACGCAGGGGCAATGCAATCCTTAAGTAAATATGGCCCAATGTTTATTTAAGTCTTTATTTACAAACTGAAGTCAATGGGGCAGAATAGACAGACAAAAGCATTAAATGAATCCAGTTGTTTGTGATACGCATAGCCTCTGCCCTTATCTCTTCACAGCCATGAGAGGAAGACTCAACACCTCAGTGGAATGGAGCCTATGAGGCTGGGTTTTCAGTAAAGAGCTACAAATTAAAATATCAACCAAAAACCACTACTTTAGCAGGAACAAGATTCCACCCAACACATAAACATAGTCACTGTGCTAAGGCCAATTCCAGGCACACTTTGATCATGGGCCTTTCAGAAATCCGGAAACCAGTATTCCCATGATACACAATTCAGGGGGAAACCTAGTAGTAATCTCAAAACCTTTCGGGGCGGGGGGCGGAAACTTATCTTAAAGCTGGCTGGCTGTGGACAAGAGACTCAATTTCCTTACAAACCTATTGGGTTTACAGGCTCGTTAATTTGGGCTATGAAACACTTGTGTAAAGTTAGGGCCCAACCATGACTAAAACTGGATCTAACTTCTACATTTCAGGAGCTGGCGTCAATACTTAAACAGTTTCGGAGTCAAGGTGAGTGGTCGCTGCCAACAGGACACTTTTGCAATGCTGGAGGTGAAAAGTAAATCCTTTGTGACTGTCTGGTGTTGGAAGCTGAGATACGGGCTTCTCTAGGCAGCTCATGGATGCTTCAGGCTCCTCGCGCTTGCAGTTCTAGAAGGTATCTCTGCAGCTGCTCGGCCCCTGGTGTCACAGCTCCTCCTAGATGAATTCTGTTAAGCTGAAATGCAAGGTGGGTAATCATTGCTTGTGAGCATCTCCTTTCCTTGAGAGAACCTTCAAGAAGGCTTCATTCTGATGAGCCTTGGTCAGGTATTCCAAGCCCAGTGTCAACTCCTCTCCACTCAGCAGCCAGCACATCTCCCTTCCCTCTTATCTTAGTGCCATAAACAGATTTCTGTTAGATTCTAAACTTTATTTCCAAAACTCAAAGGAGAATGGCGGCTGGCAGTGACCTGGTCACCTCCCTCCTAACAGTCTCTGAGCTGCTCAGAGTTTCCTAGGAGTCCAGAGAAAGCAACACAACAGCCTGGATCAAGCCAGTGTTTATCCATCTTTCGGGGCATTGGTGAGAAAAGAGAACCAGCCAATTTTACACTTTCTTTAAAATTTGAATATTTTATAGTTGTTACCAACTGAATTTTCCAGACCTTTTGCAGATCAACAGAGGAGGCCATGGAAGCAAGCGGTGTCAAGTGGTCAAGGCTTTTGTTTTACTTTCACCAATACCAGGCAAGCGAAGTCAATGAAACTCAAAGCAAAGCAATACCAAACACAACAAAAAATAAGTAGAGGCCACAATTGTAGTTAGAAACTTGTTCGACTTGAAGGTGATGAGCAGCCGTGGTCCGTGCAGGTAACAGCGGTGGGGCCGTGTAAGGGGGGATTTCGTGGGACGATGCCGAGGCAAAATTAATAATTTATTTAATTTTCCCTCTGCATCGTCCCTCGAAATCCCCACTTACCCGGCCCCACCGCTGTTTCCTGCACGGACCTCGGCTGGTGATGAGTATTGATATAGACCATCAGATGGATATATATATATATATATATATATATATATATATATATATATATATATATATATATATATATGTGTGTGCCAGGTACAATAGATATGCAAGCTTTCACATCCACAGTGGTAAGACGTCAACACTCTGCACCCTACACGTGGTCTCCGAGGTTTACATACTTCCAAATCACACCACACACATAATACAATGCACACCATGGCGGGGAAGCAAATACAACAAATTATTGGGGCTGGATGGAACTTACAGAGAAAAACCGTTGATCCTTTTCCCTCCATGGGTAATTGGTGCAACGGTCTGTTCCGGTGCAGCTACAATCAGGTGCCAAGAGCCAAGATCCCCCTATCCTCGTTTGAGGGAGTTTGAATGATGAATCACCAGTTTTAACGGCTTGAGGTGCAGTTTGTAGGAGCATGCCTTCAACAGTAAAGCTTAGACGTCACAGAAGTGGTAGCCCTCAACAATTTGAAAACAGGTGGAGTATCGAGAAAGGGATTGCACAGCCCCTGGTGAGCGTGCTTTCAAAACCTTTTCGAAGAGCTTAGCATCAATGTGCCTGTCTAGAGCTAGAGGTGAGGTTACTCCAAATAACGATGACATGTTCTGTAACTGATGAAAGTTTGTACTTTTCTGCCCTCCTGAATCTGATCTGCGGTGAATGGAAGATTGCACTCTCTGCCTTCCGTAAGAGGAAAGTTTGCTGTGCTATTACGGGCTGGACTGTTCCCATGAGGCACAGGGTCTGATTGATTTGCATATGGCCATGTCTGAACTGGGGTGGTGGAGTGAGCTAAAGAATGATGATGGATTAAACCCAGATCAGTTGACTGGGGGTGAGTGTTTGATTAGCTCAAACGCTCCGTCCATCGTCCCCTTTGGTATCGCTACTACCATGCTGTACCCAGTCTGTGAGGAAGCAAAGCTTGCACTGCTGTTGGTTGATCTGTAGGAGTACTGGGATGGGGAAAGCTTCTGCCTCTGCAACCCTGCCTCTACATGTCCTCTGAAGGGGGCAAGCTTACACTGCGTCTGCCCAAGGGGCACTGTTCTCTGAAGAAGGGATGTTTTCATTGTCCGATCTTATGAAAAAACAAAGGATATATAGAATTCACTTTCATAACATGCCCTAAGAACCAGGGAGTTACTCACAATATTTGATGTGCGATACTTGTAATCTCAATGAAGGCTTGTGTCCCCATCGGGGTAATATTCAGGAACCAAAACAAGTCAAGTGTATGTCCCCATAGGGGCAATATTCGAGCACCAAAGCAAGCCCGAGGAAAAGAGAAACAGGGCCTGTTGCTGCACCCCCTTATTTAATTCTTGTGATAGGGAGATTCCAGTAAAAAAATATTTTTAGCTCAGTCACTCAGTTTTTAGGGCTGGCGTTAGGCAATACCCTTTGATTTTACTAAAATGTTACGTATAATATATACTTAAAGAGGCTTTTAGCCACCCCTCTTCAACCATTGGTCTGTTGTTGTATCATTCCCATTTTGCTTCTGCCCACTACAGCATACAGCATGAGGAAGTGGGTCAGTCTACTTCAGTGTTGGACTTGGCCCTGTCTCCAGGGTCACCCCAAACGTTTTGTGTTCGCCCTCCTGGTTTCTGAACCCGTTTTTGTTGACTTTTAGAAGTCTGTGATTTTACCACGGCTAACTAGTGCTAAAGTGCTCGTGCTCTTTCCTTTAAACATGGTAGAATTGACTTACGTGCAATTGGCACATTTAATTTACTTTTTTTTAAAAATATTTCTTTATTGGTGTTTTTCAAATCCAAACAACTGTGATCAAAATATCGGCAAATAATAACAGTCTTGTCAGCACAAATGACAGTAGAAATCACCATATAAACAAAATCACAATGTAATACCAATAAGTTGTATAGCAATATGACAAAACTCACGGTGCACATGTAGACCAGAGTTCTAGTGTCCAAGCTTGAGCACCCAAATGAGGGAGGTGGGTGGGTCAACACTGTCCTCAAATGAATGCCAACAAAGCATACCTTCTTGACAACAATGATCCAAATTATACAAATTCTAACATGTTTGAACAGTCTGGGAACTGAGAGATTGGGAACCTGGGGGCAGGCATGGAAGCCCAATGGTGCAATCTATATGAAAGCAAAAAGAAGAGAAAAGGTATATAGGGGGAAGTGTCGGTTCACATTTAATTTACTTGTGTGTCCCCTTTAAAGTGATACTACATGTACCCAGGACCTGTAAATGAAATTCTACCAGTGGGCCTGCAGCACTGATTGTGCCACTCATTTAAGTAGCCCTTTTAAACATGTCTCAGGCCTGCCATTGCAGGCCATGTGTGCATAAACCTTTAGTCAAGCCTAAACCTTCCTTTTTAATTCATATAAGTCACCCCTACGTAGGCCCTAGACAGACTAGAGGCCAGGGTGCAGTGTATTAAAAAAGTTAACCTTGTTTTTTTAAATTTTACATGTCCTGGTACTGAAAAACGTTTAAATTTGTTTTTCACTACTGCAAGGCCTGCCTCTTCCATAGGATAACATTGGGTTACCTTACTACATTTAATAAGTGATAACTTTCAATTGAGAGCAAGTAGGAAAGTTGAGTGTGGTCTCTAAAGTATTACATTTAAAACCCTTTCTAACTGTAAATTTGAATTGGTTTTTTCTTGCCCTAACCATTTGGTGCCTGTATCCTGGGTCACATGACTAGGTGTAGCCGACCGTTGGTTTTTGTGTATTACTCCCAGACAGTGAGACAAAGGGGGAATATGAGTTAGAAGGATGGGAGATCTCTAATTTGATAGAGGGGGGGAGCTGTCACCTACCACACTTGCACATCACAAAACTCTGCCTTAGGGCACTCACAAAGTTTTTCACACTAGTCTTTTGTGCCCCCGCAAACAGGGGCTGAGGCAGGGAGAAGAACATTTCAGAAACCTCTATAGGGGAAGGATTTAGAAGCTTCTCTCACTTCAAAGTGGGCATGCAGGTTAAATATTGGATCCTCAGCCCCAACATTTCAGTACATGTGTACCTGTGGAAAACTTAGAAGAAGGTCTGCTGTGCTGCTCTGTTGCAAGGACTGCTTCTGTGCTGCCCTGTTACTCTGCTGCCCTGCTGCCTGAATTAGAAGGACTGGACCTGCATCTTGAACCCAGGACCCCCAAAGTGACTACAATGGCTAGCTAGCTGGCCTCTTGATCAGAGCCTCAGGGACAGAAAAGGCTCCAACCATCTTGAAACCAGCACCTGAGCTCAGTCTGCAGTGGGTCTTGTCTCCCAAGTGGTGCCACACAGTACTGGACCCTTGGAAGTGGGCCTGAAGGTGCTCTGCCAGTCTAGCTGTGGTTTTTGCTAAATCTAGAGCGAAGTGACGCAAAGCCCCACAAAGCCTCGCCGTACAGCTACAAGCTTCATCTGAAACAACGAAATCCTCGCCACCCAGCTGCCAGCCTTAACGGAATCAACGGCAAGTGGCACACAGCCCTGCAAAGCTTTGCCACCCAGCTGCCAGCTTCATCGGACCCCACGCGACTCAATATGAAGCCTCGCAAAGCCTCACTGCACAGTTTCATCGGAATCAATGCAGCGCAATGCAACCTGACGCAGGACCACATGGACCTTGCAGCCCCTCAGAACCGACGCCGGATGACGCAAAGCCTAGCAAAACAATTCCACACAGACTGAACACCAGGATTTAAGGTGCTTTATTCAGCGGGCCTAACTTGGTCCAAAATAATTTATTAAATTTGACTTTACTTTTCTAAATTGGTGGGGGATCTCTTTTGTGTTGTGTTTTCACATTATAACTATTTGTATGCTGCATAATTACTCTTCACGTTGCCTCTAAGTTAAGCCTGACTGCTTTTGTGCCAAGTACAGGTTAATTTGGGGTTTGCTTGTGTTTCACCTAGACAAGAATTGTGGTTGCTGCTTGAGTATGGTTTAACCTCCTTCAACCAGTAATCCAACTTCCTACATTCAACCACTGGCTAACTTCACTTTGAGTGACTGCGTTTTGCTCTCTCACAATGAGCACATCCGCACAAAAGGTAGTTTCCTTCAGTGCGAGCGTTTTTGTTTTTACTTTATAATTACTTTAGTGTTGCCTCTGTGTTTAGAGCCTAAGAGGAAAGCAGGGTGCTTTATACCAGATGTGACCACAGGCAACATTCCATGCTTTATCAGTTTCTGTCTCCTGCCAATGCTGAAGTGAATTCCTTTTGAAGTGTCCTTTGTTTATTTGATTGCTGGTATTTCACAGCATCCATTTGAAACTGTTCAGTATTAAGTTATCCTCTTTTTACTATTCATGCAGGACACAAACCTAGAGCTTCAATTTTGTACCTGTGAATTCATAAGCCGGCAATTCTTCAGAATGCGTTTATTCTGGACTCGATGGCCCTTTATTAAACTTTGAAACAAATCACAAAAATTCCTCTTGGTAATGAACAACCTAATAACTGATAATATTATTCAACAGTCACATTCATACCTCAATTCATACAATATAGGCAAAAACGCAACGCCACAAAGAATGAACGTATATATATATATATATATATAGATATATATATATCTATATATATATTTATATTCACTGAAAAAAACCATAGGTTTCAGAGACGTTATAGTTAGAAATTAACATTTAAAAAACCTTTGAAATTCACTGAAAAAACCATAGTTTTCAGGGACGTTATAGTTAGAAATAAGCATTTAAAAAACCTTAGAAATTCACTGAAAAAACCATAGGTTTCAGGGACGTTATAGTTAGTTGGACATTTCACTTGTACAAAACCAGAGAAATTCGGCCGTTATAGTTAGTTGAGCTAACTATAACTCGCGCTCCGCAATGCACTGCTGATGACGTCACATATTACATCATTCATGACATGATCAGTGACATCACTGATGACATCACTGATGACATCTCAAATGACATCACTGATGACATCACTGATGACATCATCCAGTGACTGTGTGTTTCTGTAAAGTTTAAATATGTTTTATATATATATAGGCCAAGGTGTAGTGAAGAATTAGTGGGTGTCTGACTGTCCGAATGGATGATGTAGTAGGTGCTTGACTGACTGTATAAGTGAGTGATTAATCGTGTCTTACTGAATGCATGGGTTAGTGACTAAACTGTGTGAATGTCTGTATTAGTCTGTCAGTTGGTGTGTAAGCGGCTGCATGGGTTGGTGAGTAGCTACATGAGTGTCTATATGGGTTATTGATTGGTTGTCTGAGTATGTGTATGGGTGCCTGAGTGTCTCTGTGGGTGGGTGGGGGTGTGTGACTCTGTGCATAGATGTGTGAGTAGGTGATTCACTGGGTGTATGGGTTCAATAGTGCATCTGTGAAGGGCTGTATGGGTGGGTGAGTGTGTGCATGGGTGTGTTGGAGAGTGAATGGATGTCTCAGCGGTACATGTGTGAGTAACTACATATGTGAAAGGCAGTAATGTGAGTGTTGGAGTATATAAATGACTATATGTGAGAGTGGCAGTATGGATGAGTGTGTGCTTGTGTCAGTGATTGTAGAAGAGAGTAAGTATGTGTTAGTATCTGTATGAATAAGTGAAGTGGTGTGTGTATAACTGTATAGGTGAGTAAATGGGAGTGTGATTGATTCTTTGCATGACTGACTAGGTGTGTGAGTAACTCTATGGGTGAGTGGTGGTGTGTGAGTGTCTGTATAGGTGTATGAGTGCATATGATAGTGCTGTATTGATGAGTGACTGCATGTATGAGTAACTGTATGGATGAATGAGTGGACATGTGTGTTGACCTAGGAATCAGTGAGTGGGTATGTAGTAACTGGTATTGGTGTGTCTATGGTTTCGAAAATGATAGTCTGCATTTTAGAGTGGGTGTATCAAAGGTTATATTAGGGTGTGAGGAGGTGCATCAGATTATGACGTGGATGATGTCATCAGTGATGTCATCAGTGATGTCATTTGAGTTGTCATCAGTGATGTCATCAGTGATGTCACTGACCATGTCATGAATGATGTAATATGTGACGTCATCAGCAGTGCATTGCAGGGGCGCGAGTTATAGTTAGCTCAACTAACTATAACGGCCCAATTTCTCTGGTTTTGTACAAGTGAAATGTCCAACTAACTATAACGTCCCTGAAACCTATGTTTTTTTCAGTGAATTTCTAAGGTTTTTTAAATGCTAATTTCTAACTATAACGTCCCTGAAACCCAGGGTTTTTTCAGTGAATTTCAAAGGTTTTTTAAATGCTAATTTCTAACTATAATGTCTCTGAAACCTATGGTTTTTTCAGTGAATTTCAAAGGTTTTTTAAATGCTAATTTCTAACTATAATGTCCCTGAAACCTATAGTTTTTTTGATTGACTATATACATATATATTAAACAAAGGTTAAGAATAATTTATACTTAGCAAAACTATATTCATTTAAAAAAAAAAATTATTATAAAGGAGTTGCGCACCCTACGCGACTCTACTCGATGGGTGCGCGCACCTTGCTAGCGCACATTTTAAAAGTCGCGCTGGGGTCGCGACTTCGGCGTAATTTGAAAAGTATGAAATATCATTAAAGAAATTATCAATAAAAGTTTTGGTTAAAGTGTTTGACTAATTTAATTTAGAAAACTATTTATAAACTATTTTTTTCAGTGTACTATTAACGATGCGAAATTGCACGACAGCGCGACGTATGTGCGTACGGTGCGCGACCCTTCCCTGCACGTATTTCCGGGTCGTGCCGGGATCCCACCGGGGTCGCGACTTTGGCGTATTTTCAAAGTTTGAAATATTACTATTGAAAGTTAGAATATCATATTGGAATAAACACTTTTACTAATATCCTTTTTAAAATATTGTATAAACATTTATTTATAGTTTACAATTATGTATACAATATTTTACGGGTGCGCGATGCGTAAGCGACTGGTGCACGCACCCTACACGACTTCGTGTCAGCAGGAAAAGAAAGAATCTGATTGGTTTACATCATTTTCATTCTGTAAGAGGGAGGGTCCATCCTTCTGATATTCCTCTTATTATTTGGCTAACTTGGAGACAAGACCTGCTTCTTCTTAGTCTCTTCTTTTTTTTCAAATTTTGTGTGTTTGTTGATTTTTTGGGAAGACTATGGCTTCTAATCAGCAACCCATCGACCAATTGGATATGGAGGAGGAAGAAATTATTGAACCGGTGAAGAAGAGGAAGAAGAGCATTGTGTGGGCCTTCTTCTCAGTACCAGAGGGCGAGAAGAAAGTGAACGCCCGTAAGGTCACTTGTACAAACTGCAAACGCATTTTATCCAGAGGGTCTGAAAAAAAATACTCATGAAAAGCACCTGGAGACTCTGCACCCGGTTCACCTGGCTAAAGAGGAGAGGAGAAACTTAATGAGGCGGCACAACAAGACCCAAACGCCCCTTCTACCTCTTCCCAGCAAGTTCCTTCAGCGCCAAGGCCCCACATCATCCCTGAACTTTTTGAAGTGGCGATCAGCTGTAAGAAGTGCGACACCAAACTCTGCATTGCAGAGCAATGCATCGATGTTGTCACAGCTGCCATAAAAGCACATAAATGTTAATTTTTTTTATAATGTGCTTTTCTTTTTGTGAAACAGCTTGTTTGCTGTTTTTAATTTTGTTCTGTTCTAAAAAAAATCAAAAACACACAAAAAAGAAAAAAAGGTTTAAAAAAAATATATATTTTAAATTGTTCCAAAAAACCACAAAAAAAAACGGTTCTTACGGAACCACATCTATTGGTTAAAAAAAGAAAAATTACCTGAGTGATTGCATGAGAGCAAGGACACTGTGTGGGTGATTGGAGAACTGCAAGGGCTACCAGGAACGTGTGAATACTTTGTGTTCCAGTACTCTGCACTTTAGCATCAGGCTTTTTAGACGCTTTTAATTTCGGCATTTTTGCACTGCTGTACACTCTGCACCTTCAGCAGTTGGCTTTTTAGATGTTTTTAAGCTTGCTTATTTGCACTGTTTGAAATTGAATTTGATCGCGCATTGCTGCACTCACCACTTGCGGAGGAGCAGGTTCCTCGCCGCGCTTCCGGGTGGATCTGGGGGTGGACATCCAAGGCAGCCATTTTGGGCTAGGCACGTTCTAGTTGTTCTGGGGGGCTGGTAGAAAAAGATGCGCGCTGTGCGCCCGTCAGCATCCCGGAAGCGGCCAGCACCAGCCATGCTGCCCGTTTTACAATGGGTTTGATGGACTCGCACCTTTTCTACAGCCGCGCTGAACTGTTAGCGCTTTGCCCTCAACGCGGTAAGTGCGTTAGCTCGTGGAAGGTTTTAGATAACCTTAACAAAGCTTGTGAAAAGTGCAACTTTAGTCTTTGCTCCAAACCGGCTGATCTTGTCACACCTGCCTCCCGCCCTTTGAGTACCCAGAAGGGGCTTCGCATTCAGGCTGCTTTAATAAATGCCTGTTCGCTATTCAAACATGCCCAGGATATTCATGATCTTCTATCTGATGAGCACCTTGATTTATTATTCATAACGGAGACATGGCTCAATGAGTCGTCTAACCCAGCCATAGAACTAGCAATTCCGGAGGGGTTTAAAATCTCTAGGGCAGATCGCAAATCGGGGAGAGGTGGCGGTATAGCGGTGGTGTTTAGGGACACATGGACCTTTCACTGTGGTGAGACTTTGGAATTGGAGATGGGGAGGCTCTAGACTTTTCCATGATTATCTCACCTCATTTTACGCTAGGTGGCACATTGGTCTATAGGCCCCCCGGCCCCTCAGGAGCTTTTCTGAAAGCTCTTGATGAGGTTATTATTCCCCGGGCCCTACATTTTTCCAACTTTCTACTTCTAGGGGACTTTAACATCCATATAGACTCCAGGGAGGCCAGTGATACCAGGGAGCTTTGCGACTCACTGAATCTCGCACAGCTCACCCTATTGATTAGTTCCCCATCACATCAGGGTGGGCATATTTTAGATCTGGTTTGCTCCAACTTCCCCTTATGTGTTGGAGAGCCCCTCCAAGTCACCTGGTCGGATCACTTCCTGATCCACTTCTCGTGGACCATTCAGTCGCCCTATCCATCTAGGAGGCGTTGCCAAGGCAGACCCTCTCATAGAATTGATCCTTCTGTTTTTAGTCGGACCTTGGCTGCCACTCGTCTGACTCTCACCTCGGATCTTGGAGGAGCTCTGGAGAGCTTCACTAGCTGGATCTCGCAGGCGGTGGATCAATAATCCCAACATTCCTCTAACAAGCGAGTTAGAAATTCCCCCTCCAAACCATGATATTCCTGTGAGCTCAAAGAGCTCAAATAGCATTGCAAAAAATTGGAACGTTGCTGGAGGCGGGCTTATTGTCCCTTGGCTAAAACAGCATTAAGGAAGGCTCAGAATGCATTCTACGCCACCATTAAGCAGGCCAAAAGCTGTCATTATGCGGAGCGCATTTTCCTGTCTAAAAATAATGCCAAAGAAATATTCTCAATTGTTCAGAGCTTTTTAGCTCCCCGCGCAGAACTTATCACCCTCCCAGCCTCAGACACATGGTGCGAGAAACTAACCAGCTTTTTTATAGATAAGATCCAGATGATTCAGGCCAACCTCTGGACTTGTCCCCCTAGTCAGGTAGGGCTTTCCCTCCCTAAGACCACTATTGCCAATTTATCTTCCTCTCCGTTGCTGACGGCTTTCTTGCCTATTGCCCTACAAGACTCATTGACTATCCTCAAATCACTTAAATCAGGCTCCCCGGCTGACCTCTGTCTGGCCTGGTTGCTAGCTGCTGTAGCCGAGGTTGTTAACCCTGAGGCCAACATCCTGATTAATACGTCCCTCCAGACCTCCACTGTGCCACTGGAGTGGCAGCAGGCCAAACTTTTACCCTTATTGAAAAAGCCATCCTTGGACCCTTCCATTCCTGCTAGCTACCGACCCTATCTCCCTTCTTCCAGCGGTGGCTAAAGTATGTGAGAAAGTGTTTTACAAACAGCTTGCTAATTTTGTTGAAACATCTGGCCTGCTCCATCCAGCCCAATCAGGATTCAGGGCCACATACAGTACAGAGACTGCCCTGGTTGAAATGACAGAGGCAATTATGGACTGTTTGGACGCAGGTGGCAGAGCAGCGCTGATTTTATTGAACCTCTCTGCCGCCTTCGACACGGTGCCTCATTCCCAACTATTAGCCCTTCTCTCGAACATCGGCGTCTCTGGTCTGGCGTGGAACTGGCTTAAATCTTTCCTGGAAGATAGATGGCAGCAAGTGTGGCTACCTCCGGCCTCATCGGAACCTAAAAAGGTCACAACTGGGGTGTCGCAGGGCTCCACCCTGAGCCCGCTGCTAATCAATATATATGTCACCCCCTTGGTCTATCTTGCTGAGGAGCTGGGAGCTAAGATCATTGCCTATGCGGACGATACCCAGCTCCTCTTCACTTGGAGGGATAAAGACACTGACCCGGCTCAGGCCAAAGAATGTCTCACAGCTGTTTTCAAATGGCTCGCAGCTGCCCAGCTTAAGTGCAATGAGGATAAGTCGGACATTCTCTTGTATGGGTCCTTCCCGCCGCAGTTTAGGAAAACACTGTGGCCGACAGACTACCCTTTACCTAAATCAGTGGGTTCACCAGTCAAAAATCTGGGGGTCTGGTTCAGTGAAGATCTTTGGTTCTCCACACACATAAAGAAATTAGCAGGTCAGTGTTTTGGAACACTGAAATCCCTGAGGAAGTTCTTACCCTTGTTACCCAGGGCAGCGAAGGAAATGGTTACCCGCGCCCTGATCCTCTCACGCATTGACTACGCCAATGCTCTGTACATTGGTTTGCCAGGTTACCTATTGAAGAAGCTGCAAACAATTCAAAATGCTGCGGCCAGAGTCTTGCTTAATGTAGCGGGAAGGGCAAGCATAAAACAACATTTGCATGATTTGCACTGGCTCCTGGTGTTCCAAAGAGTTACATTTAAGGCTCTGACCCTAGCCCATGCAGCCCTTCACGGATTTGGCCCGCTCTACCTCAGGAAACGTTTTAGCTTTTATGCGCCACGGAGACAACTGCGCTCAGCCTCACAGTGTCTGGCTGCGATCCCTCGCTTCTGTCTGACAAGGATGGGGGGTAGCTCCCTCTCCTTTAAGGCTGCAGAAGCTTGGAACTCTCTGCCATACGCACTACGCAGCACCCAAGATCCTAGGCTGTTTAGGAAGCAACTTAAAACTCTGTTGTTTATTTAATCTGCAGTCTCCTTTTCTTGCTCCTATGTTATCATGTGGCTCTCGTGGCGGGACACTTCTGAGTAGCCGTGCGCGTTG